>CAJHQP010001865.1:0-100328 GCA_905132765.1 Moricandia arvensis
ACGGGGTTAGTGGACTTGCAGACTACTACTCTGGTTTCTCGGTCCTTGGGCAGTGCTCGGAGACTTCAACCAGATCTTTAGAATTGACCATCACTCCAACCATCTTTCGGCTAAAGTGGATACTTCGGGCATTGAGGATATCAATATTTCTCTGCAGGAAGCAGAATTGTTTGAGGCGCGAGATAAGGGTCTTCCATTTTCTTGAAGAAATAATCAGGATGATAATCTTATATCCACTAAGATTGACCACGCGTTTATCAACCACCAGTGGGGCTCATCTTTTCTAGATTCATACGCTGAGTTCTTGGACCTGATCCAATCAGATCACACTCCTTGTTTATTTCGGCTACCTTCTCACACTCGTCGAGTGTGTAAGCCGTTTAAGTTCTTTCACCAGGTCACTGACCATCCTCAGTACTCAGAGTTGGTTAATGATGGTTGGCCGTTTGATCACATTGTGGGGACAAATCAATTCAAGCTAGTCCGGTCTTTGAAACTGTTGAAGGTGGTATTGAGAGGTTTAAATAAGCTGCATTATAGTCGTATCTCTCGTCGGGTGAAGGAGCAAACTGCTGTGGTTGATAACTTGCAACGGTATCTCCTTACTGCTACTGATCAGGAGACTGTGAGAGAAGAGTACACTCAACGGGATCAGCTCAACACTCTTCTTAATGTGGAACATAAGTTCTATAGGCAACGCTCACGAGTGACATGGACAGACATTGGTGATCCTAACACAATATTTTATTATCGTATGGTGTCTCCACACGCGACAATGAATCATATTCATTTCCTGAAAGACCAGGATGATCGGTTTATTGGGGCTACGGAGGGTCTTAAGGAGCATTCTGCAAATTATTTTCAGAGTATATTAGGGACCACCGATATGCCGGTTTCTTTGGCCTACCTTTCTGATATCCAGGATTTCCTTCCTTTTCGCTGTACTGAATTCCAAAAGGCTTATCTCAGCCAAACTGTCCTTGAATGTGAAATTAAGGCAACTACGTTTGCTATGCCTCTAAATAAGAGTCCAGGCCCGGATGGATTTTCTATAGAATTTATCAGGGCATCTTGGGACACTGTGGGCAGCGACGTCGTTGCAGCTGTGTCTGAATTTTTCAGGAATGGAAGATTGCTTGAGGACCTTAATACGACTGCCATTGCTTTAATTCCCAAAAAAACTGAATCTTGTTCTCTCGGGACTACAGGCCGATCAGTTGCTGCAATGTTGTGTATAAAGTTATCTCTAAGATTATTGCCAATAGACTGAAACCTATCCTTCAGAAATGTGTTAGCCAAACCAGGTGGCTTTCTTGAAAGGAAGAAGTTTAGGCGAGAATGTGTTGTTAGATTATAACAACAGAACTTGTTTAAAGAGTGGCATGTTGAAAGTAGATATTCAGAAGACTTTTGATATTGTTTGTTGGGATTTTGTCATCAAGATTTTTGAAGCTCAAGGCTTTCCGCAGATGTTTATTACTTTGATTAGAGAGTGTATATCCTCTCCAAGGTTCTCTGTGGCTATTAATGGAGAGTTAGTGGGTTTCTTCCATGGGGAAAAAGGGTTAAGACAAGGCGATTCTATCTCTCCTTACCTTTTTATTATGGTTATGGAAGTTCTCTCAAGATTATTGGATAGAGCTGAGATGAATACCACTTTCCAGCTTCACCCACTTTGATCCACTCCACGTCTTACTCACTTGCTATTTGCGGATGAACTTTTGGTTTTCTCGGATGACTCTCGGTCGTCAATCACTGACACTAGAAGGATAATGGCGACCTTTAAATCTTGGTCGGGTTTGGATATGAATAATGCAAAATCAGATATTTTTTTGGAGGATATTCAGATATTCAAGCTTCAGTAATGGCTGATTTATTGGGGTTCTAGAGAGGTTCATTTCCACGCGGTATTTGGGGCTTCCATTAGACCCAAAGAAGATTAATATGGCTACACTTCAACCGTTCTTGGAGAGAATTACTTCTAAAATCCATTATTGGTCGGTAAAGTGTCTTTCTTTTTTTGGAAAAATCAAGCTCATTTACTCAGTCATTTATGGTATGGTAAACTTATGGAGTTTCGTCTTTACTCTACCAAAGCATTTTTATGCAAAAGTGGATTCTTTGTGCGCCTCTTTCCTTTGGAAGAACTCTACTTTGCGTCGGGTGGAGCTCGTGTCTCTTGGCCGGATATATGTAAGCCAAAAGGAGGGTGGCCTAGGCTAGGCCTAAGGAGTCTTGAAGAATATGATTTGGTTTTTCGACTTTGGAATTTCTTCTCTAACTCCAGTTCTCTATGGGTAGCTTGGTTATCCATAACCGTTTCATGATAACAACTATTGGCTTGTTCGAGATTCTCAACGTTACTCCACTACCATACGTGGTATGTTGCAGCTCAAGCATCTCTTACCGCAGTTTCTTAGGTGTGCTGTTGGTGATGGTCAATACGCTTCTTTCTGGTATGACTACTGGACAGAACTGGGTCTGTTATATCTGATGTTTGGTTCTGTGGGCACTCGTCAACTCCGGGTACCTCTATCTGCTTCTGTCTCCCATGTGGTTGTTAATGGTGATTGGTAGTTACCTTCAGCTCGTTCTGAGAATGTTGTTACTCTACAAATTGTCCTCTCTACATCCAGGGTTCAATCGCCTTCAAATGAACCAGATGTTTAGTTGTGGAGGGGCCAAACCGGAGGTTTTTGTAACTGACTTTTCTACTAGGGTAACATGGGATAGGTTGCGTGTAACTTCCCCTTATGTTTATTGGTATGATGTGGTTTGGTTCAAGGAGGAAATCCCAGGCTGCTCTTTTATTACTTGGCTATCTATGTTAGCTAGATTGCCACCAGAGATGCTTATTGTCAGGGGAATACAAGTACCAGACTCATGTGTTCTTTGTGCTGTTTGCTACTGAATCACATCAGCATCTCTTCTTCGAATGCCCATTCGCAGTTTCGATATGGTCTAAGTTCTGTGGCCGATTCATTTCATCGACTCCTGCTCATCTGCGAGCAGTGGTTCTTATGTGTTCTCAGTTCCAAGGTCCTTATTCCTCTCATGTCAACGTGATATACAGGCTCCTCTTGCAGGTCATCGTATACAGCTTGTGGCGTGAGCGTAATGCTCGTATCTTCAGGAATGTGTCGCTCTCTCCTATGGTTTACTTCAAGTTGGTGGATCGTTCTCTGCGTGACAGGCTTCTCTCGATTCCCCGGGATCCTTCTCAAGCTCACTCGTTGCTTGAGTTGTATTTTCGGTTTGTTGATCCTTTTAGTTAACTCCTTTTGTAAGGTCTTTATTACTCTCTTTTCCTAATCGTTTTTGCTCCTTGTAATAAGCTGCTGTTGCAGCACTATAAAACTCAAAAATGATATGAATTTTAACATTTAAACCAAGAAAAAAAAAGAAAAATCAGTGAATGGAGAATAATAAAGAATAATTATGAATGGAGCATGTACATCCCTATCATTCATCTCTTTCACAAGACATAAAAGAATCTCTTTCCTTTATTTATTCCCCCCCCCACTTTATTTTTTGCATTAATTTTGTCCTTTGCATACGTGTACGACTCATATTTTTAGTTATTAGTTGATTGTATTAAATGCCATTATTATACATCTCTTCCACCAAAAAAATCATAAAATACTTTTCAATTCTCTAGAAGTCTTCTCATCAATAAATACATAAGTTTTACATTTGATTTTCTGCGTGTTTTTTAGAGAATACTTCTCTAAAAGTCTTTCAACTTTTCTTTCTTAAGAAAAATACGAGTAAACTTTTTTGAAAGTCTTCTCGAATAAAATTTTAGTTTTGTCATGACCGAATTGTGTCAGAAATTTGATTTTCCACAAAAAAATTCGAAAAAGTCTTTCGTCGAAAGACTTCCAAGTAAAGTATTCTCAACTATTACATAAAGTCTGATCACTGTCTTTGAAAGTCTGCAAATGTTAATTTTACAATTGACAATTAAAAGTAAAACATTTAGTTTTAATTAGAAGATTTTTAAGAAAGTCTTCTGCCGAAGGGAAGTCTTTTGCTAAAAGGAAAGTCTTCTCGATTTTTATTTTGGGAATTCTGGTTAAACTTTTGGTTATTGAAGAAGACTTCTACGAAAATCTTCTACCATAAGAAAATCTTCTGTGAAAAGGTCAAATATGGTCAATTGCAAAAGTAACCTACGCAGACATCCACGACAGTGAGTAGACTTCATGTAATAGTTCATAAGACTTCTTGGATGTCTCTCAACTTTTCTTTATTAATAAAAAAAATACGAAGTAAACCTTCATGTAAGTCTTATGTAGAAAGTCAAATTTCTAACACAATTCGGTCAATTACAAAACTAACATATTTATCCTACAAGAAGCTTTCTTTAGTATTTTCAAAAAAAAATTGGCAAATACAAAGTGAGCTAATCTTTACAAAGGAAGACTTCGTAACAAGTTTGCTGTAGAGTAGACTTCAAGATATACTTTTTAACTTTCAAAAGTGTTTAGTAATTTCAATAATATCAAATCATGTGGTTTAATGTGTCTTCTTAGATCATTAAGATATAATTTTTTAACTTTCATGAGATTTAAAACTTGAACTTCACTTAAAATTAAGCTTCCCACTCAAATTTTTATTTCCCGCTTAAATTTAATTTTCCACTTAATTCGCGTTAAGTCTTCCGAGAAGTCTTCTATGAAAAAACTTTTGGAAAAAATCTTCTGAGAAATATTTCTGAGAGAAGAATTTTATTAAGAAGTCATAATGATTGATAATGTTAAAAGAAAACTTTCCAAAACACTTTTAGTGAAGTCTTCTGAAAATTCTTCTAGTGAGACTTATGTTTATTTTTTGATCTTTTGTGAATTGACAAAGTTTTCTTAAAAAAATTTCTCACTTAGTTTTAGTAAATTTTAACTAAATTTGTGTGCTCTTGTGTTTTGCTATGAGTGATAGAATAGTTAAAATGTTTCTGCTATGTCTTATCAATAACTTCAACAATGTCAAGTAGTTTTGGCAAAATAATATTTGTAGACATAAACATATTTACCAAATTATTTCCATTAACATCTCTTCAAGTTTACAAAAAAAAATCACAACTAAAAGACTACACACCATTCATAAATAAACCATTAAAAAAATCTATTACACATGGAGCTTGAGATCATTCCTCTAAATAAGATAAGCTTGGACTCCAATTTAGGTGAGATATTTTTGGTTTCAAAAGACCAGGGGAAGTCTGCTAGCATAAAATTCATTAGAAAGCTTCACACGAATCCTTCCGAAAAATCTTTTGAGAAGTCTTCCAAATTATGATTCAGATTATGCCAAAAACATGCATATCAAAAAAACATTCAGATGTCATAAAAATGAGAAAAAACTTTAAAATGATTTTGTTATGCTTAAATAATAAATAAAACAATCATGTTATTTTGAATCTACAACTATTAAGATACTACCATATAAAACACATAAAAATACATATCTAAATTTATAGTTATACATTTAAAGGAGTGAAATATGAGAACGATATAGTGAAAGATGAGAACCATGTAATGAAAAACATGCAAAAACAAGATACATGGTGGGACAAACATAAGAAAAAATGAGAGATGATATAAAGTTTGATATTTTCAAGTTCAAAAAGATTAGAGAGAGGTTGGAGAGTTTTAGAGTTAGAAACATTACATTTTTGTTGTAGCCATTTGAAAGGAAGTGAGAAAATATGTAAATTTTCTTTGTATGAGAGACAAATTCCAATTGGTTGAGAGATTTTCGGGTTCAAAAGACTTTCTTCTAGGCATAAAATGCATTTGAAAGCTTTTCAAGAAGTCTTCAGAGAAGTCTTCCAAAGTTCGACTCAGGTATGGAAGAATCATACATATCCAAAAATGTTCAAATAATACCAAAAACATAGAAAATTTTAAAAAATACTTTACTATGCTTAAATAATAAATAAAACAGTCACATTGAGTAGTTGATATGATTCTTTTTTGGAATCTAACATAGCACACAAAAATACTTATCCAAAATTCATAGACTTATCTTTAAATGAGTGAAAGATGAAACTATGTAATGAAAAATCTGCAAAAAACAAGATAAATTAGTGAGAAAGACATAAGAAAAAAATAAGAAATTGATATAAAATTTGGTGTTTTCAAGTTCAAAAAGATCAGAGAGAGGTTCAAATTTAGAGTCAAAAAAATTACATTTTTATTACCTCCATTTTAGAGGAAAAAATATAATTTTAAATTTTCTTTGTATAGGGAGACAAAATTTCCAATTAGGTTACATATTTCTGATACAGAAGACTTTTCTGTAAGTTTTCCAATAGATGACTTTTAAAATAAATCTTCTAAAACCTAAATTTACATTCACGCCATAAGACTTACCCATAAATCTTCTCGTGCATTATTTGTTAGAAAATTTCACAATAAGTCATCTAAACCATAAAATTAAATAACTAACTAAATAGCAACAAATACTTTATTAAACTTAAAATACACTTTTAAAATGTTTAATATACACAAAACTAAACACATATAGGTCAAATTTAATATTTTTAAAAAATCTAATCCTAAGAATACAAACAATACTATAACATATGCTACCAAACAACAAACCAAAGAATATCATAACTCAATCTACATTCACTTATCTGTGATGAAACAATTTCAATTTTACTAAATCTAAATTTATATCAATAAAAAAATTTATTATTACATGATTTCAATTTCCTCCATATAAATATTTTTTATAAATTTTCTAAATTATTTTTAAGATCTAATATATGAGAAGACTTTCATGGAATTTCCCTAGAAGTCTACTCATACGCAGTGTTATAATAGTAGAAGACAATATATGTTTTTTGTTTGTTCATAAGGGGTTGGTCGTAAGTTCACTAGGCTTTTTGGTTATTTTTCCATTTTATTGAAATTAAGGTAGATTTTTTCATTTAAATCAAGTTTTATTTCATTTTTGCCAAATTTTTCTTGAAATTTCTTCAAATTATCTGCATTTATAAATATATTTGATTAGAACTCTAACTTCATTAACTAGTATATTATATTTAATATAAAAGTTTTCTTATATTATGAGGATGATTGTTTGGATTGTAGATGTAAGTTTCGCTACAAGATTTAATCTGTAATATTTCTTGTTATAGTTGTATGATATTTTGAAATAAAAAGACACTACAATTTTTATATCACTTGAATAGTTGCTTTAAAAGAACATGAACAAAAAAGGATGTAGATGATGTAGCTAGGTTTTGACTTTTAAAATAAATCTACATAATGATTGCAAATGTCTTGACATAAAGTTAAAATACTAAGTTAAAAATCAGTCAAACATTACTTATATTTGCAAATGTCTTGAAATTAATCTTATATTGTTGATTGATTGTGAACACCACCAAAATTACACTTAACATGTAATCTTAGTTAAATCCCAAAGTTTTTTATATCCAAGTAATATAATAGAATCTTTTCAAACTTAGATATTAGATATACATCACAACTCATATGTGGTACTAAGTTTCAATAAAAAAATAACTCATATATGACACTTTTTTTTAAAAAAATTACCTTTTTATAATTATGAAATACATGTATTAAGATGATTAGTATAATTTAATAAATTTGATGTTATTTTTCTATTAAAACCAATTAAAAATCTTTTATATTTTTTTATCAACAAATTTTATTTATTCATTATAAATTTTAAATGTATAAAAGTTTACTTATTCAAATAATATTTAAATGATATTCCACGATATTCATCTAGTATGCAATAAAAGCTAAGATTAAACATAGAAAACAATGACGAGATGAAAATGACCAGGAAGGGATGGATTTGATTGATTGTTATCAAAGTCGTACACTATTGATGAAACACTTACCCTGTTCGTTTCTTAACCTCTGCGTCTAGCCGCAGCAGCTTGGAAAAGTACGGTGTGAAGCTGAAGTAACCGCTAACGGATTTTCAGAGACACAGAAAACGAGACGCCGGTGCCGCTAATAATTTCAGCGTCTCATATATTTCTTGGTAATTGCCGCTGCGACTCGAAAACAGGGTTTTCAGGGCTTCATCGGTGTTGTGTGTTGCCGTAATAACAGGTTTAATTTTGGTCGCTGCTGCTAAACGCAGCGGTTAAGAAACCAACATGGCTACTATTGATGAAGACCAAAGCAGAACTCCTTATTTTGCTACGTTGGTGGAGCCACGAGCATTACATGATGGAACTAAGCTGAAAAAGACAAGGCGAGATGCAACTAATCGACTTCCAACGACTTGATGAGAAAGAGACGAAGCTCTGAATCCATTGATTAAGCCGAAAATGTCTTGTTGGAAAACATAGATTGCACGAACAAACCATAATCGAACCCGTTGCTACAGAAGCATGGATAAGAACTCCCACAAACTCAAAAGCTTCATCGTCAGATGCAAAAGACAAATAACCACAGAGAAATCAGCAAAGGGAGATCCACAGTCGAGAAACACAAAGAAGCCAATCACCAAAAGGATCAACGCATACAAAGAAGCCAATCACCAAAAGGATCAACGCACCTAGATGTAATTGAACATTTTAACTTTTAATCCAAAAAAACTACAACCAAATGAAAGAAACGCTTTAAAACAAAGAGGAAATTCGATCGAAGCCGTGGCTACCTTACGTCAGTCAAAGATATAAATTTGCACAGAAGATAGTGAGAGAGAAATTAAGGAGACGGAGAGAAAGGTATTCAGATGCAAATAACCCACGTACAAATATTTGAGAAATGAATTTGATTATGTGTTACTAGGGTCAGATTATACTTTACAAATAATATTAGTTTATTATTTGGTATGATGGTTACGCAAATAATAAACACTGCTCCATTATTTACATCATCATATTAACATTATAATATTGCAAAAAAATATGCATTTAACATTAAATTTATGAGAACGAACATATGCTACAAATATGCTTGACATGTGCATGTGTGTTCTAGACATATAAACTAATTATAATTAAGATTCTACAAAATTTATTTGTAGGAATCCCACAAATATAAGAGAGCACAGTTAACAATATATGTAGGTATTTAATTTATAATATATAATCCAAAGTAAGAGAAGACAAACAACAACTTTGATACACACAAACGTGACAGAATCTATGGTTTTGTATAAAGTCCCACATTTCTAATTAAGGTCCATTAGAGCAGTTAGAGCTACTAAAGACCCACTATGTCCTTCCTAAACCCTACCCGTGCTGTCTTCTTCTCCATCCATCTCCTTCCTTTACTTTCGATGCTAAAGCAACTTTAGCGCTGTTTAGAGAGACCGACAGAGAGAGAGATGGGGAAGAGTGCTAATAGCTCAAGGAAAGGGAAAAATCATCCAGAGCCAACAATAGCATCGAGGACACTGAAGACCTCTTTGAGAAATTACCAAAGACGCTATCGCCGGTGGCAAGCTCTCGGCCGCTCTTAGTGACAACCTTTCCGTGCCGATAAATCCCATGGTTCTCCTCTTATCTCCCTCATTCTTTCCTAAGGTTTTGTTTAGAGTTTGTGTGCTCGGTTGTTATGAACTGCAAAGTACTAACCTTTCGATTGTGTTTTCAGATGAATCTAGAATTATGAATTTGGTGGAAGAAAATGCTTTCGATTGTGCCTTCAAACGGTTTATATATACATTGGTAGAAGCTGATCGAATTGAAGTTAAAGAAACATTGAAGAGGACTTAGTGGGATTAGTGGGATTTCTGTATTGACTGTCATAACTACGTCGTGGAGAAGGTGAAGGGTAAGCTCTGGGGTAGGGTCAAAAATCTCCGTCGTAATAACCAATATTTCTGATATCTAATTTATTATACATGCTTTTATTTAAAGTTAGATTGTTTACGAACGCTTTATATATAAGATACAAACTCATAATGGTTATAAAATGTAAGTTATTATATATAAGATAAAGCCCAAAATAGTTATAAAATGCAAGCCCAAATCATAGATGACCTCGATACGTGGCGCATTCTCGTTAATCGACTTTATGACATCGCTGATGTGGAGGGTTTCAGGAGAGAGGAACACTCATTTATATATAAGATGTTCTCCATAATTTTATGTAATTTTACTTAATTGTCATGATTATTAATAATTATATATATATATATATATATTTATTACATAATTAAAACTAATATTATATTAATAATATTATATTTTATAAAATAAGATAATTCTTATATATTATGTTGTTATCTTGAAAATAAACTTTACTATTATAAAATGTAAAAATAAAGATATAAAAATTATAATTAAATACAAATTAAGAAAAGATTTTATAAATATATTTTCTAATTTTTTAATATGATAATGTTGTCATTTTTAATTAATTTTATGTTTGACTTAAACTTTTTGGAAACATAAATAAAAGCTTATTATACTAGTTTTTAATTAATAAAACATAAATTAATAAATATTTCTAAAGAAATTATACTCGCATGTGTAGACAAAACACCAGGTCTCCTCTTACGCAAGCATAAGATCATTAAGATCATGATCAATGATGTTTTCTCACACATGATCTTTAATAGTAACTAGAGTTTGATCCGCGGGTGTTTGTTTTCAGTTTTTATATGTAAATATTTAATTTTAATGATTATTGTACTTTAATTAAAAATTTACCATATAACTAATTATATAATATTATATTTCCTAAAAATATATAGTATGAGTGAGATAATATAATTTTTTTTTTGAATTTTCTTTTGTTTTGCATCTACTTTTATAATATCTTTATTTTATTAGTTTTGCACTGAAGTATTAGATTAAAAATATATTAGTACGATAACATTTTTGAAAATTATTTTTATCAGTAATTTTTATATCAATAAATTTAGTACTTACATGTATAGTGAGAAGTGAACTTGCTTATGTGTCACGTTCTCCATGATTTTATGTAATTTTGCTTATTGTTCATGTTTTTAATAATTATATATATATATATAATTAAAAGAATTTCTATTAAAATATTATATTTTAATAAAATAATATAATTTTATGTATTATATTGTTATCTTTAAAATTTATTTTCTATTATAAATTTTAAAAATTAAGATATAAAAATTATAATTAAATACAAATTAAACAAAAACATTTGTATAAATATATTTCTAATATGTGAGTGTTGTTGATACGGCCTTGGATAGGTTGTTTTTCCCATGAATCACTTCAAGGACGTTTGGGGGTGGTTCCTTGAGCTTTAAGGCTCTTGGATGGTGGATGATCTTCACAATAGGGTTCTGGAATACCCTAAGATTGTTTTGATGCAGCTATATACGAGTGTAACCTCTTATAGGTTGATGCATGTTGGAAATCACGTAAACAAAAATGTTAACTTTCTGGTGATGATAGATGGATATGACCACGTGAATGGACAAGATAGAAGTCTTAGAGAGACAATATTAAGCCAAAAAACTTGATGATTTTATTAAAAGATTGTGTGATTACATTATGTATTCAGCTTTGGCTTATATAGAAAAAAAAATAGAAAATCTTAATTAAAAATCTTGATTCTAATCTAAAAAGAAAAACCAAAAACCTATTTCTAGTGGGTTTAATAAACATAAAACCTATTCTAATTGGTTTATAAAACACCAAAACCTAAACCAAGTTGGTTTACACCTAACTAAAAAGCCCTAAACCATAAACTAAATAAATCGACCAAGTAAGGCTCAAGGTGGTCGGTCCTTTCTTCTCAAGGGCTGATATGGGCCTTGCTCGACCACGACACTTATAACCCGGACCACATAGCTTCTGATGTCTTCAATCTGCTCTCAAGGTTCTTTTGGTCGTGTGTAAGCCAAGTTTTGACCACTTGCCTTCCACTGCATTCTCCACCTTCGGCCATTTACTCTTGCTTGATCGTCCATATGATAAGTTGGTCTCAGGATGCTCATGATTGTCTTTGGATCATTTTATGGCCGAACTATGATATTTCTAGTTGGTTCAGGTTGTTCCAATGCCGTTTCAAGAGCATTCTTCTTCTCTCAGTCAAATACCTCATGAATGAGACCTATCATCTCTATGAATGGCCTATGAAACCACATATTAAGCAATGACCTAACTGGTCCACACGTGGCCTTCAGATCCCTGAAGTTGAGGCTGATCCAGGTCATATCATTCTCTCCTCCTTTAAAGGATTTATCCTCAAATCTATTCCATCTAATAAAATAAAAATGCCGCTATGCTGCTCCAAACGTGTTGTACCTTCAGCTAATTTTTGTTGGTGTTTTTTGTACCTTTGGCTCTCCAAGTTTAAGCATGAACCTTCTTTGACACTATGGTGGTCGGCCCAATCCACTACAACCGAGACTAAGCAAGTTTCAGCCATCTCTCAACACAACTTGATCCAACCTCCAAGTTAATTGTCTAGCATGTTTATTCTAATCAGGAGGTCATGCAAAATGATCCCCATACTAATTCTTGAGTGTTGGGTCGTGCCTAGCCTTTCTTGGGCCAAGTTTGGTCTGTCCACACTCGCCCACAAGCCATAGGTCATCTTGTGGAGTAAAGAACTCAACCTTGGTAGCTACTTCTTCTGATACCCTTGTTTGGATTGTTGAAGGTGGTTTATCCAAGCTCATCCTAGACCCTTTATTTGCATGATGCAAGAGGTTCCTTGGCCTTAGATGATGAGGCCACGTTTGTAAGTCTTTGGCTATAACATGCAGATCAAACTTGCTCTCTCTTTCCTTGACTTTGTTGTTGATTTGGATCACGCTATCCTCTCTACCTTCAAAATGATTTGACCACAAATCATGTTCTTCAAGAATGAATGATTTGTGTGACTTCAGCTGCAAGGTTTCTTCTTTTGGACCAACATGTTGTTAAGATCTTTAATTTCACATGTGATTCCTCCTGGTTCAAATACGAAGTTCTGAAACCTCTTCATAGACCTTAAGTGCTCAATGAAATTTAACTGAACACAAACAAGAGGTTTGATCAGTGAATAATGAGAAAAACTATTAATGAATCCACCTAGTTTTATCAAAGTCACTGATGACTTTTTATAAACTATAAGCACCTCATCAAGCTTTTCTTCTTCTTTAGCCTTGGTCAGTCATGGTTAGGACCACACAAAGCTTCTGGTACGTGCTCCTCTTGATTTAGTTGATTTTCCAAGTTGTCTTCTTGAAAAGAAGTGGACATATCCAATTCTATCTCAGGTTTCTCCTCAGGCGGCTTTAGATCAGGTGCATCACGTGTTGGCTTTAATGGTCTGATCACCGTTAAAACCTCCTCAAAAGCTGAAGTCATAATACTTCTTAGGTCTTCTCATCCTTTTTGCTTTTGGGATGAATAGTGCTCTTTCTCAAACTCAACCTAGTTTTGGTTCTTTTTTCCTTCGGCTGCAATATTTCCCTTGTTCCTGGTTGTTTAGCCTTATCTCCATGTTTTCTATAAGAAAACTTAGATGATTTTTGGATGTTTGATGGAAGTCGTGACCCTTGTTTAAGATCATCAAACCCTAAACTTTCAATTGGCTCTGATACCACTTGATACGAACTTTGATAGGATGTCTTGTCCATGAATCACTTGAAGGACATTCGGGAATGGTTCCTTGAGATTCAAGGTTCTTGGATAGTGGATGATCTTCACAATAGGGTTCTGAAATACTCTAAGGTTGTTTTGTTGCGACTATCTACGAGTGTAACTTCGTATAGGTTAATGCTTGTTGGAAATCATGTAAATAGAAGGGTTCCTGGTGATGATAGATGGATATGACCACGTGAATGGACAAGATAGAAGTCTTCAAGAGACAATATTAAGCCAAAAGCTTGATGGTTTTATTAAAATATTGCTTGATTACATTATGTGCTCAACTTTGGCTTATATAGAAAAACAGAATACCTTAACTAGAAAATTTTAATTTTAATCTAAAAAAGAAAACTAAAAATCTATTTCTAATGGGTTTAAGAAACACAAAACCTGTTTCTAATTGGTTTATAAAATACCAAAACGTAAACCGAATTGGTTTACACCTAACTAAAAAGCTCTAAAACATAAACTATATAAATCGATCAAGTAAGGTCTAAGGTGGCCTGTCCTTTTTTCTCAAGGGATGATATGGGCCTTGCTCGACCATGACACTTCTGAACCCGGTCCAAGTAGCTTCTGATGTCTCCAATCTGCCCCAAGATTCTTCTGGTCGTGTGTAGCTTGTTTAATGATCCTAACCAAGTTTTGATCACTTGCCTTTCATTGTATTCTCCACTTTCGACCATTTACTCTTGCTTGCTCGTCCATATGATAAGTTGATTTTCTAACTCCTTCAAAGTCGTGGTGTAAGATGCTCATGATTGTTTTTGGATCATGTTTTGACCGAACTATGATATTCCTAGTTGGTTCAAGTTGTTCCAAAGTCGTTTGACAAGCATTTTTCTTCTTTCGGTCCAATACCTCATGATTGAGACTTATCGGTTCTATGAAAGCCTATGAAACCACACATTAAGCAATAACCTAACTAGTCCACACGTGATCTTCAAATCTTTGATGTTGAGGCTGTTCGAAATCATAGCATTTATTATTTGTAATTAATTTGATATTTGATTTAATATTTTTGAAAATTGAAATATAAACTTATCATATTTGTTTTTATTTAATAAAACATAAATTAATAAATATTTTTAAAAAAAAAAATGTTCGCATGTGGACAAAACACCTAGTAGTCATTTAAGAAAAAAACAAAATTAATATGAAAGTGAATAACCAAGTCATAGGATATGCGTATCCTTATATCCAGACAGATCTTTAATTCTCTTAGCTGATTTGAATCAAAACCGTCTCGTGTCTGCAAATTACTCGACAATGGATTAGGACTAAAGGAACAAGTCTGGACCCTCCTACGCTCGCCCTATGTATGGATACCCAAAGATCGGCCAGCAATTTTTCCCTCGGCCGGAGAGAAATCAATCGTTTCAAGACAACTCTTCTTCTTGTTCTTCATGTAAGTCTCGAATTAGTGAATTTTGATTTGGAGTTAAGGTTTTGTGTGAATCTGATTCTCGCTCTTGTGGGGGGGGGGGGGGGGTAGCTGGATTAGGAGTCAAGGTGACTCTGAAGCCTGAGTTTCGTATTACTCCACCCGTGAGTGCTTATTTTTAGTACCCTTCCCTTGATATCAATGTCTCAATCTTAACTGATTTGCAATGTTTCAGCCTCAGTTGTTGCCTCGAGCTAGAGACATTCCTAGGAGCGGTTTTCAATTCGATTTTGGTCTGGAGAGGACTGTCCTTGCGGAGGCTGAGAAAGACAACCCGGACTGGACTAAGTTTGTGTCCGAGAATCCTTCTCCGGCTAAGTTTCCAGAACCCCCAGTACCTTCAATGGTAAGGCTCCGAGTTAGGCCGAGAGGTTATTGATTGTGGGTTCTTGGAAGAAACCAAGTATGGATCATCCATCCTATATGCACGTTATTTTGTTTTGTGTGGGTCAACACTAGATTGGTGCATTGTGCATCCTTTTGATTTTGATTTTGATTTTGATTATCATTTTTTTAATGCCAGGGTGTTGATCCTCTAGTGATGAAGTATGCTGCGTCTGAGCTCAATCGAGAAGCAGTCAACATTGCAGTTGCTAACTATGGTGATAATCCCACCAAGGTTCGTTTCTTCTTTCCATCCATGCACATTCTATTCATATATTACAGTTTTTCAGATACATGTTTGAATCATTTGCATCCATCATTGCTTAGTATTCACCAAAGGGGAGAATCTAATTACGCTCGTGATTTTTATTTATTTTTAATTATGCATTTCAGGTACAGGAATTTGCAAATGGGTTCACAGCGATTCGGGAGATGGGGTTTCCAACAAACGCCGTTGCAGAAGCTCTCTTCATCTTTGACAATGACACTGACAAAGCTTTGTCACATTTGCTCCATGCTTCTTCTTGAACTTACTCTCCAATATTCTTCAGTAAACATCAAATTTGATAAACTCTAACCAAGTAAGATTGACCAAGTATAGAAATTTGGGTTTTTTTTTTTTTACTTTTGTAAATGGATTGACCTAAGTGAAATCTCTCTCTCTCACCGCTTCTACTTAAAAGCAACTGATAACTCTAGAGATGTTTAATGCAGTAATGACACATGAAACAAACCCACAAAGGGTATAAGATTGTTATAATATGGTAAATTTTAAGATACATAGGAGAAGGAATTGTGTAACTGGTCTTTTTCGGACAAAATGTTGTGTTTCTCTATAAACAGCAAAGCCTCACACTTGAATGCCTTTGTAAACTTTGGTCCTACTACACTCCTGCGCATATAGCTTCTGAAACGTATGGAAGAATGTGCGTCAAACAATATGCATCCAACATCTTCACATTGAAAAATATTAAAGTAAATGTTTCAGTAGAAGATGTTACCTGAGGACCAAGCGGAACAGCAAAACTTTCCTTCATCTACGTGCTTTACATCAAGTCCCACGAACCATGAGCCCGTGCTGACGTCATCATGTGCATACGAATGCAGTATCTCTCTGTCATCAGACAAACACACAAACTCGTTTCAGCTTTAGTTTCTCTGTTAAAAGATTATGCGCCGCTGGGTGTAGTAGTTGAGAGTCAGAAACTAACCTATTGATCGATACAAAACTAGCCAATGCATGTGTTATAACGTACATCTCTCCATAAGCATGCCGGAAGTATCTGTGAGATACATATTACAAGTACATGTCATTCTTTGCCACCTAGAAGAAATGAATCTGATTGTTTAACTTACGCTTTCTTGTCACCGAACTTCCACCATTCTGGTTCATACCATTTATGGTTCCTGCCAGCAGAAACCAAACTTTAAGTTAAAGACGTAAAAAGTTTTAAGATCCTTTTTGGTCCTAGCGGTGTTGGGTTTTTAGGCTCAAACTCACGGTTCTGAAAAAACTTCGCCTGATTTCATGCAACCAATGTAAGCTCGTGGGTTCTCCACATGTGCTGCAAGTGTACTTCCGAGAGCATCTGCATTGGATCAATTACATTTATAGCCATTGTAATGTCAGCAAATGTTTACAGAAGAAGGGATTGAAAGACTTTTAAAGAAGCAAGAAAAAATTCGTTAGAACATCAAACACTGTATCTCACAGCCTATATATACTATATAATTCAACTACGATAATTGTATAGGAAGCTTAATAAGAGTGAAAATCACAATCAACTACATTATCTATATTTACAATCAAACGCTTCAGCTGTTAACACACTCTTTTCCTACTAACTTACCAATATTGACGTAGATATTGTCAATGGCCTTTGCATAAAACTGTGCATCCCACCTCTCTGCCGCATAGGCAAAGAACAGCTTCACTTTCTTAGAAGCTTCCTCAGGTGCCTCAACCACATCATCCTGAAAATATTAATTGGGCAAGCTTCTCAGACTAACGAATGGCCAGAGGTAATAATCTTAAAAGAGTTCTAAACCACATACAAGAATAATGATATCATCGGTTTGACTGTTTTCAGCGTCAATGCTCTTATCCATACTGTCCCCTTTATTTGCACTACACAGCACAACAATAACGTGTAAAAAATCAAGATTTAAGTACCCTCTTATAATCATTACAGGCACAGATACATGAGAGAGTGGTAAACCGAATCCAAACCTTCTTCCAATAACAAATCGTGCAATCACACCCTTCTCAGTTTCAATATTTTTTAATGATGCACCTACAACATAAGAAGTCTTATTAAGCTCTCAATGAAAAAGAAGTTCTTTCACCAAGAAGAAGAACATACAAACTAAAGCCAGATCTCGTACAAAATCTCATCAGACCACTACAGAAAATGCAGACAGTGATCATACTAAAACATGGATAAGGAGACACTAGTACCTGTGCCCATCCATGCTTGCCGGACAGCGTCTCTTTTCTTCTTGTTACCCAAAGATGTCATGATACCGATCACCACTAGTGGTCTTTTCTTGGTTTCGGTATCATCAGTATGTCTTGGACTTTTTGAAACAAAGCCTTCTTGCCTGGCAGCACTTAGTTGGATCTCAAGAGCTGCTAGTGTCTTCTTCTGTTCCCTAGAAAGAAAACTCTACCTTCTACAGTGCATGTACACTAAACCAAAAAAAAAAAAACTCAAAAGGAAAGCAAACTATCTTCTACAAAGGAAAGCACAATCCTTCTTTACCTGCAAGCTATGATCTTTAAAGTATCATCCACTGAAATGGCAGATTTGCCCTGAAAGAGCTCACAAAAAGAACACTATAAGCAGTATTCGAGTAGATTACAAGAAAATGTCAAAACAAGTTGAATCCCTTTGAGACATTCTAGTACATTGACAAGCATGAAACAGAGATCCGAGTAGAGTACTACTGACCTGTCCGGTTACTCTGTCGAGCTCCTTGATGAGATGAACCCTAGTTTGTGATTCTTGCCATAAACTATGCCAAAGACAGAGAGCAGATTACTAAGAGTCACACAAGCATTTGTACACCCGATTGATAAAAAAAAAAAAGGAGACTAATAGGAACTAACTAACCGGCCTGCGACATAGAAGGAAGCGAAAGTAGCCAACATAGAGATCAAAAGCGATGATACTCTCGAGCTCGATAATCTCACACTCGACCCTTTTCTCGCCATTTTTTTATTCACCCCCAAGTGCAAGCGAAACAAGATCCAAAATCAGATCTCAGTGCAGTCAAATTCAGCACGACGCAATCTTCACTAATCAACTGGAGAGTGTATTTCTCTGGATCTGCCCAAAAGAGAAGAGAAACGGCAAGGTCCGCCTATGGGTTATTGATCTTCCGATCAAAGCAATGGCGTTGGGAAGGAAGAGATTTATGATACTGTTTGATCTGATCAGATCCGTTATTGGCCAGTGATTCGGTGTTAATTACTTTTTTAGTTTCAATCACCCAACCCAAACCTAAAACTCTGATTAAAGGGTGGGGGGGGTGGGGGATCTATACAAATTTAAATCATTATGATTCCTGGATATGCATGACTCACCATTTCTATATTTTCCCTCAAAATTTAGTATATAAAATGTTTAATTATCTGGTATCTTTGTGTGTATGTGTTTTTTTTTCTTTTTTGTTAAGATCTTCTGTATATGTGTAAACGCTCGATTCATAAAAACTAGAGACCCAAAAAAAAACTTGTTCACATCCAACACTATCCACACACCCCAAAAAAGCGATTGGTTCAAGGAGACATAAACCAATATGTTTAGAATTGTATAGAATAGTTCATGTTATTTATTATCATTATCAAAGTTTGGTATGACTAGGAAACTAAAACATCATTATCTGAATATAACTTGAGTTATTTTAATATTCCCTTTTAAACTGGAAGTAAGAGGTTTCAAACACCCAACTTGTACAGTAAATCATCAAATAAAGGTTTTGGTAAAGCTCTGGTAAGCATATCTGCTAGTTTATTTTTCGAAAAGACATGTTTAGTGGTAATAAATTTGGACTGGACTACATTGTGGACTTGATGACAATTTTTCTCAATATGTTTTGTGTATTCATGAAAAACTGGTTGAGCAGCAATATGAAAAGTTGATTTACTACCACAACAGAGTTTCACTAGATAAGGATGAGAAATGCCAAATGACTCGAGAAGCCCTTTCATCCATTTAAGATCCTTGAGTGCAACAGATATCGCACGATGCTCAACTTCAGTCGACGAAAGAGAGACTGTATCATGTTTCTTGGTTTTTCATGTGACCGGAGAGTCATCCATGAAAGTAATGTACGCGCTTAGAGAATGTCTAGTGATGGGGCAAGTAGACCATTCAGAATCACAGTACACACTTAGTGATGATTAGCATCAGCTTTTGGAAATATTTTTTGAACATGATTTCCCTTGAGATATCAGACCACACCTAAAGCTGCTCCACAATGAGCTATGTGTGGTTTCTCCATGAATTGGGATAATATGTGGACAATAAATCCAACGTCAGGTTGTCTATGCAGATAAATCAACCTCTCCACTACATTCATGTATTGTTGTGCATTAGCTAAAAGAGTTTCGACTAGAGCAAGTTTGTGGTTTAATTCCACGGGAACCAAAGAAGGTTTGGCACCAAGGAGACCAGCTTCTGAAGTAATGTTAAGTTCATACTTCTGTTGAAAAATATATTATCCTGATTGATTCCTAGCCTCCTTAAGATCCAAAAATATATTTTAATGTGCCTAAATCATTCATTCAAAAACACTGATGGAGGTAGTCTTTCAATTCTTGTAACGTAACGTAGAATCATTACATGCAATCAAAAAGTCATCATCATACACTAGAATATGTAGACATCTGTAACCTTGAATTTTAGAGAAAGAGGAATGGTTAGCATAGTCATGAGAGAATCCAAAATCTTGTAGAGCTTTGGTGAGCTTGGAATACCAGCAGCGGGTGCTTGTCGTAGACCATACAAAAACTTCTTTAAATGACAAAATTTGGTAGGATCTGAGCAAGTAAAATCTTGTGGTAGCTTCATATATATTTCTTATTCAAGATCCCCATGTAAGAAGGCAGATGGATAAACCAATACTTAACTACAACAATTTTGAGAATAAACCGTATTTTTGATAGTTCGACGACCAGCGCAAACGTGTCAGTGAAATCTTCACCCTCTTTTTGGTTATCACCAAGCACAACATGACGAAATTTGCGTCGTTCTAAGGTGCCATCCACATGATATTTATTGAAATATATCCATTTGTTTCCATGAGGAGGAAGAGTAGTACTATCACATGTATTGGTGATATCGAAAGCATCAACCTCCTTGTGCATGGCGTCACCCGCACATACCTTTAGTTTTGCTACCTCACGATAGCTCTTAGGCGCATCATAATTAATGAGTGCAGTCATAAAGGCTTGATGTTTGGCTGGAAAATTTTTGTCAGTAACATAACTAGAGATAGAATATCGGGTAATACCTGAGACCGTTTGTGGAGGACCAAAAACACCAAGTTATCGATGAGAAGCGTTGTAACCAAAAATAAGACAACTTTAATAATTCTACACCTAACAATTAAAACTCGTCACAAAATAAAGAGAGAAAAAATAAACATTAAACAGATTTGTTTGATAGTTTAAAAAAAAAACAAACGAAATCCTATATGAATTCCGATCTTAATATTAATTGTCTTTTTACAATAATTATTTTTTGTCATATCCCTGATATGAGGATGATTAGTTGGAATGTAAATGTAGAAATGTAGCTATAGGATTTAGTCTTTAGTTTTTATTGTTGTAGCTATATGTTATTTTATTGTAGAAAGATACTACGATTTCTAAAGCAATTTAACAGTTGCTTTAGAACAAAAAATAAAACATGAATAAACAAAAAAAAGTTGTAGCTAATGTAGCAACATTTTAAATTTTAAAAAAAGTTACATCATGATTGGTTAGGATTGGTTACGATCTAAAATTATCATTTTTGTTCAAATCTAAAATTTTCTAAAATTTAAAATAGCCTAGTATATGTAACATATAAATGTAAAACTTATGATCAAATATCAAAAATATATATTAAATTTAGTATTTATAATATTTGTTTAAAATTTTTAATATTTATTTTAATATTTTTTTGTGATCATTAAGTTTTTAGATACTTATTCAGGACTGAATTTAGATTTAATAATTTATTTTTTGGGTTTTTTTTTAAATTTTAGATACCCATTGAAATTTAGTTTCGGTCCAGATTAAACCCAAATCCAAAATGCTATTCTTTCCATTTCATTGTATATGATAAAATGTTTTCAGAAAGTTTTTGATCTTTCAAATTGTAAGATGTAGACATTTCTATGTGAACTCTAAATGTATTAAAAATTATTAATCCAATGATATTCTTCAATATTGTTTATAATCGGTTGAATTAATCTTAATTTAACAATTTTAATTCTGTTTTTTTAGAAAAATACACTTCTTAGTTTAGGTGTCTTTTTGTTATAATATCATATATTATGCAATAAAGGGAGTATAAAAATAAACTAATTCAAATATTTTTTTGTTGGATTTTTTTTATCACGATGAAAATACAAAGAAAAATCTTAGTACGAATCTGCAAAAGACGAATTGCTAGTGTCAATTCAGTGTGGCAACGACGTGTTAACATATGAAAAAACACGATTGCTTGTTCGAGCATGTCTTGCAAGGAAGTCTACTAGAGTGTTATTGGATGTGTCCTTATAGACTACTTTTCCGTCATGGTAGGACACTTATATAGCTTTAAACTCATTAAGTTCAGCTGCAAAGGCTGGCTAGTCTTTAGGTGTAGCTATCATTTTGACTACTCTTGGGAGTCGGTAACAAAATAATCACAATATCGCTGATGGAGAGATAAACATTTCAATGCCCATACTAAACCTTTTAGTAGTGGCGATTTTTTCTTGTGGCAGCCTTGGAGACCGAGTAGATCTATTGATCCCTCTTGTAGCTGTAAAATCCATCCTAAATCACTAGTGGTATCATCATTCTTCCACGACCCATCCACTCGACATATGAACGTAGGTAATTCAGGGGGTTCCTTGGTATGTATTCTATGGTGCTTTCACCTAGTTCGATATCCTCGTTGGCTAATACCATGTGTTGCATTCTCGTAACACCAGTTCAATTGTATCCACTGGTGAGAAATCACATCCCTTAAACAATTTTCATTTCGTACTTTCCAGATATACAATATAAGCCAAGGAAACCCTAGCTAATTTCTCATGTTTCCACCAATATCAGTCCTCGAAAGGAAGTAGTCTATATTGGTGTATAGGTTTGTGAAGGGAAAACCCATGGAGCCGATGGAATCGATGAAAGAGCCCAGCATTGCCTAGAGAGAAGGCATGTAAGAATCATATGATTAATTGTTTCATCATCATGGCCACATCATGGGCAGCTAGGATCATTCCCAATATGTCTCTTGAAAAGTCTTTCATTGACTGATATTGTCCCTGATAAAAACTGCCATAGAAAATGACATTTTTTCCCAATCTTGACTTTCCAAATTTTTCCTTCAGTGGGTTAAGGGATGGTAGCTGATTCTGAAATTCAGTTTCGCTATTTGGGTTTGATGTTGCAAGCATATAGTCTAACTTGACCAAAGATTTTCCAGATATTGAGAGATTCTAGCAATATCCATCTGAGATAGGATTCTCACTAAGGTGTAAGCTACGAATCAATGCAATGTCGTTTGGGTGAAGCAAGTTCCTGAGTTTTGTGGTGTCCCACTCCTTTTACACAGGATCGATTAGATCAGACACTTTAAGGTTTGGGTCAAAGCTGTGAGGTAGCGTAGGAGGCCTGGCGGTCTCGTCTAGTATCCATGGGTCCTCCCAAACAAGTGTATGTTACCATGTTCTAATTGTACGTCTAAGGCCTTTATTGACTAGATCTTTCGCAGCCATAATGTTTCTCTAACCATAGGATAGTTTCGAGGCTTTTGGTGCTTTGAAGGGGTGTGAATTCCAATAGTACCTTCCTTTAAGAACTCTCGTAATAAAGAAGTTCGGATTTTGTTCCACTCGTCAAAGTTGTTTAGCCAATAAGACTAGATTAAACTCTTCGAGCGAGCAAAATCCAATTCCTCCTTCTTTTTTGGAGAGGCAAAGTTTGTCTCATGCTATCCAATACACACCTTTTGAATTAGAGCTAGAACTGCACCAAAAATTTGATATTGCACTAGATGTTTTTTTACATAATCCTTTAAAGAGGAGGTAACACGACACTGGAAATATCGGAATGGTTGATGCTACAGATTTAATCATAACTTCTTTATTGGTTCTAGAGAGATATTTTGCAGTCCATCCGTTGACTTTCTTGTGAAGATTGTCTGGTACATAGACAAATACCTTAGTTTTAGAGCTCCGAAGTTGTTCTGTGATGTCTAGGTATTTGTCATTACGCTTTTAATGGTGATGCCTAATATATTCTTTAGGTTTTCCATATTTTCTAGAGGTACTTTTTCCAGAAATGATAGCTGATTTCTTGAAATTAATTATTTGTCTTGAGGCATTTCTATATGCCTTGGGAGCGTTGAGTAGGTTACTACATTACTCTGGAACTGTTTTACAGAAAAAGAAGAGACACACATCTGCGAATAAGAGATGATATATCAGAGGATTTGCTTGAGCCACCTTGACGCCAGTAATTTATCTTGAATTTTCAACCGTCCTTATATTAGCTATAAAAACTTCTTGTGCAAAAGATAAATAAGTATGGGCCAAAATGGACCACCGTGACATAATCCTATAGAGGGAGTTATGTGGCCCGTAAAATTTCTATTTATCAGTACACTGTAGGACATTGCATTGAATTCATATTTTCTTGAATCCCATTTTCCTCATTATAGCTTCTAAGATGTCTCATTCCAGTTATTGCAGAGGACCATGTGTTAATTACTTATCTGGTGGTTCAAAGATAAAATCTACTAAACGAACTAAAATACGACGACGTTTAGAAAACCATGGGCCGTCAATGACTGTTACCAGAAGAAGATGAAATAAGATAATACTCTCCAATACGTTTTCTCCCCTCTTTCGAATTTGCATTTCTTCATCCTTTCCGTGTGCTTCGCAACTTCGAATACCCAATTACAAAAGTCTCACTCTTTCGTTCTTCTCAAAAAAAAAAAATGCTCATTTGATCTTCGATCGAATTATGTTAATCAATTGCTGATACCATTTCCTCCCCCACCGTTGATTATCCTTTCAAACCGCCATGGCCGCAGCTTTGAGGTCAAACGCCTCCAGAGAAACCGCTTCTCTCGCTCTCTCTCACTTTCGATACTTCTTCTTCAACCGTCTCCACGCCGCGACTCCTCACTGCAATCACCGTTACAAAACCGCGTCTCTCAAGCCTATGGGAGCGAGCTTCTTGGAGAGACGGAACTCGAGCATGGGTTACGCTACGAATTGTGGTGGGGAGAAGATGATCGGTGTAAAGTCTGCTACTTTAAGCTCGCAAGGAGACCCACCGGATCTATGGCAGCCTCCGAGTGATGGGCTTTCCGTTAGGGCTAATGGGTCAAGCGGCGTTAATCTCGGTCGTGGCGGTGGTGGTGGAAGCAGTCCCGGTGCTGGGAACGGTTTAGGGTCGAATTCGAAGGAAGATTGTTGGGGTGGATCTAATCTAGGGTCTAGCTTTCCGACACCAAAGGAGATTTGTAAAGGTTTGGACAAGTTCGTTATTGGTCAGCAGAGAGCCAAAAAGGTGACTTTGATTTGCTGATGATTCTATATTGGTTTGCTTGTGGGTTATCATTCTGTCTCTAAACATTTATCTGATGCTTTAGGCTTTGATTGGTTTGCTAACCTCAACTGCTTGTTCAGTGATTAGTTTCTAGCTGGATTGTAATTAGAGAGTTACATTATTATCAGGAAAACAACACTAAGTATTAGTTATCTGATGCTGAACTTTGGGAAATGTTTCTATTTTTCAAAATTCTCTTGTGTCATCTCGTGGATGCAGGTGCTTGCAGTAGCAGTTTACAATCACTACAAGAGGATATATTTTGAATCATTACAGAAACGGTTAGTTCACCCTCTTTTGTTTACCCAAAATGCAATTGCTTGGATAGATAGAGTAGAGCTTATTATTACCTGAGCATCTGGAAGTAAATAAACATATCTTTAGATTTAGTAAATTATTTCACTATGTATTTTCCTTTTACCTGGGAATATCGTACTTTTTGCATGGCGTTAATTTGCATTTTGTGATTGCACGTGTTCTGTAAGAGAATCGTTACTTATGATGCTTAAATTTGTTTGGAAGCTAGGTCCACGGGAGAAAACGATAGCACTGCAACCAAAGCAGCTGATGATGATATGGTAGAACTTGAGAAGAGTAACATTCTCCTGATGGGACCAACTGGGTCAGGTGATTTTCTGACCTCAGTCTGCAAATAAGAAACCACAAGGCTGATACACTGACATAGTACAGTTATCATTTCAATATAGCGAAGTTCATCTCACCTGTTTTGGTGTTTTTCGTCAAGTGCAGGGAAGACACTACTTGCGAAAACTTTGGCACGGTTTGTGAATGTTCCTTTTGTCATTGCGGATGCAACCACACTGACTCAGGCAACTCTCGCCTTTCTTTTAGTCATGTTTTTTGTCGCATATCCTTTTCGTGATGACCAATCTGTGAAATTCATTTTTTTGTTGGGAATGAATATTTTGTCAGGCTGGTTATGTGGGAGAGGACGTCGAGTCTATATTATACAAACTTCTCACAGTAAGCTTCTAAAACCCCATACATTTCAATTCTTATACTGCTACAGGTAGTTCTGTATACTATCTCTAATGTGTGGTATTGGATATCTCTCTCCAGGTTGCAGATTATAATGTTGCAGCTGCACAACAGGGGATTGTTTACATCGATGAAGTCGACAAGATTACAAAGAAGGTTAGAGCTAAACCTTTGTCCTTATGCTATTTTGGTAAACTTGAATATTATCTTCTGTGCTTCTTCGGGAAATTTTGATCTTTGGACATTTTTGATTGACAGGCAGAGAGCCTTAACATCAGCAGAGATGTATCAGGAGAGGGTGTTCAACAAGCATTGCTAAAAATGCTGGAAGGAACAGTAAGTTTACAGTTTAAGCCATTCAGTATTTGCTTTGAGAGCTCTGCTAACTAAGATCTCAATAATTATTTTTGTGGTTATACGCAGTTTCTAACTCTCTCTCTCTTTTTGGATATAGATCGTTAATGTGCCCGAGAAGGGTGCTAGGAAGCACCCTAGAGGCGATAATATCCAGGTTTGTTGTACTCTACTCTACTCTTTATGTTTCCGCATGCACCTTGCGAAGAACATAAGATATGTATATATGTTTCTTTTCGCCTTCCAATTTACTGTTCTTTGCATGATGGTTTTGAGGGTGAGGGTTTAGAATGTAAATGGAGATGGCGTGTAGCGTTTCTTTCTAGAGTTGATTAAAATGGCTCCTCTGTTACATCTGTTTCTTACTTGCGTCCTTGTCAACTGTCTGCAGATAGACACAAAAGATATACTCTTCATATGTGGTGGTGCTTTTGTAGATATCGAGAAGACCATTTCAGAGAGGTATCAAATCCCAAAAATCCCATTCTTTTTTTTTGTCTAACCAAATTACCTTTAAAAGTAAGCTGAATGTTTATTTATTTTTGTTTTCCAGGCGCCATGATTCGTCAATAGGGTTTGGTGCTCCTGTACGTGCTAACATGAGGGTGGGTGGTGTTACAAATGCCGCTGTTGCATCAAACCTGATGGAAACTGTAGGTTTTATCATCTCTTCACCCATCAAATGATAGTTTAGTCTTTGGCTCATGTTTGATAGCTTCTAGTTTGTATCGAAGTTTATAATGATATGTCTGGTGTTGACAGGTGGAAAGCAGTGACCTTATTGCTTATGGTTTAATACCTGAATTTGTTGGAAGGTTTCCTGTTCTCGTCAGCTTATCTGCTCTGACTGAGAACCAACTTATGGAGGTAATCTCATCGACATAACTATGGTTGATGTGAGTCTCGCATTACTAAAATCATTTGATTGCAGGTGCTTACCGAGCCCAAGAACGCTCTTGGAAAGCAATACAAAAAGATGTACCAGATGAATAGTGTAACTACTTCGCTCTCCTCTCTCTCTTCTCTCTCTGCTCAAAATCTTGAGACAAGTCTGTCTCTTCTTTCTTCAGGTAAAGCTGCATTTCACGGAAACAGCGCTGCGGCTAATAGCTAGAAAAGCAATAACAAAAAACACAGGAGCTCGTGGCTTAAGAGCTCTTTTAGAAAGCATCCTCATGGATTCTATGTACGAGGTAAGTGTTACCTCCTATATTACCTACAAATCATGTCATAAAGCAGCGAACATTTACACAAATTATCTATACTTTTTTTTTTGTTTCTTTTTTCTATACAGATTCCGGATGAGGGTACAGGTAATGACATGATAGAGGCGGTTGTAGTGGATGAAGAAGCAGTTGAAGGAGAAGGGCGTAGAGGCGCTGGAGCTAAGATTCTCCGTGGTAAAGGAGCTTTGGCTCTGTATCTCTCTGAAACCACCAAATCCAAGGACTCTCCTCAGGTAACTTCTCAGTAATCAAAGAAACCAATCCCGGTTTTAGTTTAACCGTATAACATTTGATAACCGAGTCATATGCTAAATTGTTACAGACGACCAAGGAGGGATCAGAAGGAGAAATTGAGGTGGAGGCAGAGATTCCCTCCGTTGTAGCCAGTATGTAATGTATCATCTGGTAAATGTATCTCTGTATGCTTAATCTTATCGTTCTAATAATGTACATAAATGAATGAAAGAAACAAAGCTGTATCACTAAGTTTAAAAGAACACAGGTTGCACATTGATCAATGATGATGTAACGTTTGTGCATTAACCTATCTTCCCATTACTCTTATCTTTTATTTCAAAAGAAAGAAATCTCAGCGGATTAAGAATCAGGATTTATCATTCCTGCTTGTACTCTAAAAATATAAATGTTCCATTCTGACCAAAGAGTTGAAAGAATATTCAAATCATAATCTTTATTTCATTCAAGAAGATTCCCTGTCATATAATAAAATACACTTAAAAAGAAACATAAATCTTGACTTTGTTGTATATATAATCTTCCGTATATTAGTTACATACAAGGCTGAGACAGCCTTACTGTGACAACCCGGAGAAGAAGGCCACGCCCGTGGATGGCAACCACGATGAACCTCCAATGAACTGAGCCACCGTAAACTTACTTGCCTCGACCGTTGAAGTAATAACGTGATAACCAGGCCACTTGACTCGTTGACCCGTAGCTGATCCAGGTCCTCGGTTCATATACTCACCATAGTACAAAGAGTCCAACGCAAACGGACCGTTCCACTCCAACCATCCTCTCGGGTTAATATGGTCGCCCATATCCGACATCATGTACACAACTCTAGAGTACAACTTCCACGGACGGCCAAGATACGTCGGAAAACTACCCTTCGAGGCTTCAAGATCAGCCGTGGCTAGTAGCTTACAAGCATGGATCGAGATCCCCGTGTTCTGGTTCGGGTCTTTCCGGTTCTGAGCCGTGATAGTGATTTTCTGTTGAGGCATTGGCTTACGCGCGTAGATGTTACAGCTCTGTAAGATCACAGCTGCGTTACCGAATATAAAATCGACCGTTCCGTAAATCTCGCATTCACGGAAAAACTGTCGGTTAGAATGTACATAGAGAGCGTCTTGGTAACCGATAATGCTGCAACGGTAAACCACCGCATGGTCTCCGCCGACACGGAGCGCCACGGCCTGGTGCTTCGCCGGTCCGGCGTAGTTCTCGAACGTTATGTCTCTCACTATAAAACCAGCTCCCGTCGCGGCTACGTTACATCAATCAATTTAAAAAAAGAAAAACATAAATTAATAGTCAAAACTAAAAAAAAAGACATAAAAGTTTATTACCGAAAGTGGCCGTGTGAAAAGTAGTGAGGTCATCCGCTATGCTTTTACCACCGGTTATGACCGTTTTACCCTTGCCGTCTCCGATGAACATCAAGTTCGTCTTCTTCCTCCCAACCTTGAGAATTTCCTCTTCGTACTTGCCTGCTTTGACGTAGATGACGAACCGTCGGCTACTATGCTCCGGCGCTTTCTTGATCGCCTCCGCGATTGTCTTAAACGTTCCGTTACCGTCTTTAGACACCGTGATATCCGCCTGAATCCCCGTCGCCGGAGTACCGAGAAGCTCTCTGTCTCCTCTCTTCACCCAATTCGGAAACTCATCTGTTTCTTCTTCCCCAAGCAACTTCCTATGGTTCACCACCGGAACTCCGCTCAAATCTTTGACGTTGCCGGAGAATATCGCCAAGCAGTTACTCACCATCTCCGACAAGTCCTTCACCGCTCCGATCACTTGATCCTTCACTCCTCCTCCGCCGTCTCCGGCTTCATCGAACCCCTCCGTACACGTGTCGTGGTTAGTCATCGCAGAGCTAAGCCACGTCATCACATCGGAATTAGACTCGTCGGAGGACGAACCGGCGACGATGGAGGAGAGCGCGCGTGATAGCGCGTCTACCGAGTCATCGAGCAGCTCGAGACACGAGTCGTAAGCTGACCGTACACGTGGCGGCATCTGAGAGTAGGAGATCGCAGACGATGAGTAAAGCGCTTTGCTGAAACTCTGAAGCGTGGCGTTGAAAGAGATGTGGATGAGCTGTTTCTCGTCGGCGGTTAAAGCTCCTGGAAAGTCGAGAAGCGTGTCGATGCAGAGGTTCGGGTACTGGGCTTTGCTACAGGTTCGGGATATTTCTCGGGTGGGTTTACGGTTGAGTTTCGGCGCATGTTGATCCGAACCTGCTGCTCGGATGCCGGCAAAGATCCCAAAGCAGACAACAGCGACAACTAGTATCGCTAGAGTGAAGAGAATCAGCTTCGTCTTCTTAGTTCTCTTCTGTAGCTCCGGGAGTGACGTGGCAGGGTCTTTCTGGTTCGGGTTTGTTGCTGAACCCGATGGTCGGAGCATGTCGTAACCCATAGCGCAATTTCTTTTTGTGTGGGTTTAGACTGGAAGTTAAAGAGTTCTGTTAAGGAGACAGAGATGATGTGGAAGTGGCTCTATAAATATTATTATCCATGTAACTATTATAGCATAAAACAACATTCGTTATAGTATAAACTTTACGATACTATTTACACACATATATTTGTGTTACTATATTGAAATATATGTTATGCCTGATAGCTGTAATGTTAAGTAGACTTTCTGGGTTAAAAGCACCTCAATACACTTTATCTTGTGACCACACCATATTTTTACAGTCTATTTAAATACCCGAAGTGAAAATCTATTCATAAACTGCACCATCTTTTTAGAAATTAGTTCGGACTTTTCATAAACCAGAAATACCCCAAGACTAAAAAGGTATATATAGCGATGTGTATTAGTAATAGATGTGTACATGTATCTGTACGAGTGTATTGTTCTATAAATCATTTGGTAGCATCTCTAACGACAGCATTATTATTTTGTATATCTTCTGTTTATTTGTAAGAAATTCATTATAGCAAAGTACAATTGCGATGAACAGTTTGGTGCTTATCACAGCGATAGAGATTAGAAATTTACCTTACATTACCAACTCACCTGTGGTGCTTAGTGGATAATTTGTTTTGTTACTTTCAGGGAGCTTCAGGATTATCTACGGTGTCGGTGCTTTATCCAGTTATCCCCCTTTCTTTATCACGTTTTGTTTAACTGTATAATCGATCGAGATTACAGAAATTGACTACAACGACTGTAGAAAATAGCCCATATTTATAAATAATTCAGCTGCTTATTGCATATTAGGTTTAGCAATTGTTTAACTACTAATTTTTTTTTGAAATACAATTTAACTTTTTACTATTGTATTTCCTTTTTTACAAAAAAAACACTATTGTATTTCTTTTCAAGTAAAAAGAATATTACTTGGCAGTCGGATCCGCGAACAGTGTAAGTGTTGGTTTTTAAATAGGAAGTTTAAGAACCAAACTAAAATAAAATAGAAATCAATATCAAATATGGTAAAATTACAAAAGTAAAAACATTATATAATTTAACTTAGTACATAACTGATTTTTGAAAATATGAAGAATTATTATATATTTTTTAAATGTTAATATTTCCAAAATTATATTAAAAACGAAATTAGTGTTCCATATAAATTAAACTAATAAAATAAATATTAATATTTACAACTTGCTTAAAAAGTTAATTATTAAAGTAAAAAAGAAAATCAAAATTAAATCGTAATATTAACAAAACATTATTGTCTTCTTAATACATAACTGATTTTCAAAAATATAAAAAAATGTTAATATTTCAAAAATTATATTAAAAACGAAATTAGTGTTCCATATTAATTTAAACTAACAAAATAAATATTAATATATTATAATTTGCTTAAAAATGTTAATTATTAAAGTAAAAAGGAAAATCAAAAGTAAATTGTAATATTAACAAAATTGTTGTCTTAGTATAATAAAAATGTTTTAGTAATCTTAGTATTTTACAATTTGCTTAAAAATATTAATTGTTAAAGTAAAAAAGGAAAATCAAAAGTAAAATTATAATTTAGTTTTTAATATAATTTTGGAAATATTAACATTTAAAAATAATAATATAATAATTTGTCATATTTTCGAAAATCAGTTATGTATTAAGTTAAATTATATAATGTTTTTACTTTTGTAATTTTACCATATTTGATATTGATTTCTATTTTATTTTGAAATGAACATTTTTGGTAATATCGACATTTTAAGGATAGTAAATTATATTAAAATACAAAATTATGTCCTCTTAAGTATAATAAATCCAAACCAAAGTATCATTTATACCAAAATAAAATGGAAATTTTATGTTAAAGAACAAAAACTAAAACTTTTAAAAATGGAAATTCTCTTAATATATAAAATAAGAAACTTTTTAATATATGAAGTATTAGGGTGACTGTAAATATCTTTATAAACATCAAAGGGTTTTCAAGATTTACTTTGACAAATAGAGAGATTGAAAAAGAAAAGAAATATTTACACAATGGTTACTTGTGTTTCTTCTTTGGTTTTCGATGATCTTACAAAAGGGTTTAATAAGAATGAATTTCATGCTAAAGTGGGTCACTTTTAGGAAACATGTAACATCATCAAGGGTGATTTACTTATGAGTTTTGAGTTGTTTTTTATTGATCAAAACCGATGTTGCTAACTGATAGTATGATTCATCGCATGTTCCCTCTCTACGATGTTGCATCAGCTACTACATGACCAAGTAATCACTATATATGTTATTTTTTGAATGAATGTTAAATTTATTTTTGAAAAATCGGTGTTACATTATGTGTGATTTTGTTTTTGAATAATCTATACTATATAAAATTTGAGGCTATAAGTCATTGCAAACATCGACATAAGATGTTAAACGACCAATTAAAATATGCAAGCCACAATTTTAATATTTTATTCATAAAAGTGTCAACATTGCTAGAAAAATATTTATTTCAAAACAAAATTATACATTGATATCAAATAAGTTTAATAAAAAATATAATAAATATATTAAATTAATATCTATGATAATTTCGAACTAACAAAATAGTAATTATTTAAAATTCAAGACTTTCAAAAAATTATAACTTTATAAATTTAAAACACATGATTTAAAATTTTTGGCTATATGATATTAAGATATTCACAAAACATGCTATATTTAAGATGAGTCGATTAGTCATTAAAAATGTCCATATATTATTTTAAAGCACCAAGAAATATATTTTGAGTCACTATTTTATTTATTATTTTAAAAGTATTAAGATTACCAAAAATGTTTGTTAGACAATAAAATAAAAAAATTAATATTAAAATTATACAAATATAAATTATTAAAAGAAATCAATTTGACAAAAAAAATGTGAAATAAGTGAATAAGTGAAATTTCATAAAAACGTGAATAACAGTATAATAACAATATTGGAGGTAGACGATCAAAATGTATGATCAATATATATAAAGAAAATGGCATATTGTATATCAAATGTGAATTTAACATTTTAAAACTCTATGTAAGAAAAACTAAATAGTAGAAAGTTTTTTTTTAAGTTATGTCTTAAGACACATTAAGTTATAATATGACAATATCAAAAGACAGTCGCTTCTTCATAATGAAATTTTCTTTTTTTAACCGCTAATGCATTAAGATCAAAATAGCAAACATCCAAACCTTATAGTAAAAATTAAATTTTCATAATTCTTTAAAATGTAAATTAATATTAAAAGAGTTAAAATAAAAAAAACGAAAAACAGCTATAAAAATTTACTTATTATATAATACAAGAAATTTATTTTATATAAAGTATTAGTGCGACTATAAATAACTGTAAAAACTTCCATGAAAGAATAAGAGAGATAATGAAGAAAGAAAAGATGGATTTAATACGGATTGATTTTTGCTTCTTCTTTGGTGTTCGATTACTTTAAAAAAGGTTTTAATAAGAATGATCAATTATTATTAGAGTGACTCATGTTTTGGGAAAAATGTAACATCAAAGCGGTGATTTGATAATGAGGTTTGAGTTGTTTCTCACTAATCAAAAAGAATAAGAATGTTTATTTAGCCCTTACCAAGATATATGTTTATGAAACTTACTATAAATTATGTTTGATACAAATTTTTACAGGAAAAATCTATGCATTCAACTATCTAATCGAATAGGCTATTACAAGGAAAATTTAAAAGTAATCTATACAAGATTATGAACTTGGTCATTATTAACAAAACAACCTACAAGGTGACTTCTCACAAATTTTTCACTAGACAAACAACGTTTATACGTGTAGATCATGCTGACCATAATATTGAGAGGTAAAACTTTATGATTCATACTTATCCCGAGTTTAATCAAACGGTTGACAAGAGCAAAGACCGATATGGTAAAAACTTTATTACTCTCTATATAAAAATATAAGACATCGTTATCAGGTTTTGATGATATATTTCCTTTATATAATTTCCCTTGGAAAGTTGGTCCTCATCAACAATGAGAATTATAATTGTCACACAAGTAAAGCAAATGTTATAGCAAATAGTGTGGTATTAATAAGAGTGAACATGTTTCTCCTAAGTTCATAGTTCTTCTTATCTTTAAACTTTTTACTAATCATTATTTGCATTTTCTAATGAATGGGCCAATTATTTATGTTATTCTTTAATTATCTACCAATTTCTACAAAGAAATTGACGAAAAGTATTGTTCACAGACCTATCTTACTTCTCGCTACAACAATGAACTTAAGAATCTCTAGAAATTTTTAATCTCAAACAGTACATTTACAAAAGTATAATTAATTAAAATTAATTAAAATATCTATAAGATATATATATATATATATATAAACATAATTAAACAAAAGTATTTCAAGTATATATGAGCATATAATAATATATAGCAATAACACATTTATGATATAACATTGGTAAGTAAATAGAAAATTAAACATCATGCTTATAAATTATTTTTTATTTCATCCAAAATAAAAAAATAAATAAAAGTATAATAAAATATTTACAATAGTACCATCTTTATATGCATTCAGCAATCTATCAAATAATAGCCAGAAAATATATCTTTAAGTAATATAAATAATTATACATAATTTAGAATATAAACAAATATTAAATAGTAATAAAATTGAAATTACAGTTTTGTAAACAAATAAAAGTAGAAAAACATATTTTAAAAATATTTTCATAAAAATAAAATTTATTGAAATCATTATAATTTGTAAATTAAACTTTTGATACAACTAAACTAAATTATAAATGCAGACTCGCGCGTAGCGCGAATATAAAATCTAGTATTTATAAATAATTCAGCTGCTTATTGCATATTAGGTTTAGCAATTGTTTAACTACTAATTTTTTTTTGAAATACAATTTAACTTTTTACTATTGTATTTCCTTTTTTACAAAAAAAACACTATTGTATTTCTTTTCAAGTAAAAAGAATATTACTTGGCAGTCGGATCCGCGAACAGTGTAAGAGTTGGTTTTTAAATAGGAAGTTTAAGAACCAAACTCTTAACTATTCATCGATGTGACATCATTGTTTATTAATTTTTTTTAAACTTAAGCACCCTTCCATTGGAGGTGCTCTTACTGTCAAAATCAATTGAACATAAACGCACAGATTTGACTCTTTGAAAAACATTTCTTAAATAAATATTTTTTTTCGTTAAAATATTTTTGAAATAATAGCAATATATATAAATATATTTAATGATTTTATTAAAACTGCATAAATATTTAGTTTTATCAGTTCAGGTATAATACCCATTTCTAGAATTTTGAAATTAAATTATTCATGATTTTTCTAAGGCATATAGTTTGTTTTACATGATATTAATTTTAAAAATTTGGATATATATATATATATTAAATGAGACTCCTCGTAAGGTTTATAATCAGTTGTATCTTTTTATAACAATTTTTTTAATCCATTGGCCACATATTTTGAATGTGCAAATTTTAACATTTTTAATAATTTATAGTCGTTTTTTAAAATTCAAAATATAGCATATACAAAAAATCTAAATATTTATTATATAGTTAATGTAATTGTTTAATTTTTTATAATATAGTTTTTTAAATAATTGAAAATACACAAATCTTATTGAATTTTTATTACTCAATATCATTAATTTTCACATATATATATAATAAAAATAGATAATTTCACAGCTTTTCTGTAAAGAACAATGAAGAATATTTTTTTGTAGATTCTAATTAATTTTGTGATTAGTTTAATGTTAAGTAAAATATATGTGTAGATGGACTTGATAATTAATGACATGTATTACAATTGCTCTAGTAATTTAAACATATTTATTTAAGGACATTAAGAAGTTTTCTATTGATAACATTTTAGGGAAATTTTCAAAAATAACACTTTCTTTGTACCATTTTTTATTTTTACCTTCATTAAATAGACATTTTCAAAATACCACTTTTTTAGGGGCAATTTTTTAAAAATTAATTAGAATCCTAAATTTTAAATTTCTAAACCCTACCCCCATCCTACACCACCCCTTAACTCTAAACTCTAAGTCTTAAATTAATTAACCCAATGGTTATACGTGTGTTTTTCCCTCTTAAAAAACAAGGGTAAAAATGATTAAGGTATTTTTGAAAAGTGGTAGTAGTATTTTTTGGCAATTTCTCAACATTTTACCATATCTCTTATTTATTAACAGAGAAACATTTTTAGAAAATAATCTTTGATTTGGTGAGGTGGCAGTCCCACAATGCTTCTCAAACTAAATAATTAACTCCTCTTCCTTTGCTAGAGTATTTACACAATATGCTTTTGTCATTGAATCACCCATTTCATTGTCCCATTTAATTTTTTTTAACATTTAAATTTTATTTGTAATTAAATTAACAGTGCGTAACAATTGTAACACAGAATCTGTTTTCACCTTCAAGTAAAGCACCACATACATATGAGATTAAAAAAAGAATACGTATATAAACCATAGAAGAACATTAAATATAAAAGTATCAGAACAACACTAAACGTTCTCTGAATGTGTAATGTTCAGAAACAAGAGAAGAACTTCTGAGAACAGAGAAGACTTAATGTGGTATGCTTTTATAATAATATAAGCCAACCTGTGGTTGTTAAGCTGAATATATGGCATTAACTGGAAAATCTTTGGAATATATGCTCCCAATACAACCTATATAAACGTAGGGATCTGAGTTATTTAGTCATTCCCTAAACCAGAAAAAAATCTTTGTTAAAACTTATATATTTTCCATGGTTGCAATTAACCTCATTTCAGAATTGAAGTCTTTCAAATCCATGTGGAAGATTAAGATTAAAATCATCTCTCTAGAGAAGCAATACTCTGCAACGGGTGATAAGGGTATTAAGATGGTTTTGCCAAAATACTAAAGTAAAATTAATGAAACATATGATGAGTTTAACATTATACGTTTTTAAATATATTTTTTTCGATAACGTTTCTTACAGTTATGTGTGTATCTTTGGTCCACACCAAATATAAAAGGTTCAAATAGTTTTCACATTTAATCGGCCCATATTAATCAAGTAAATTGAATAATTCAACACATTGTTAATATTTAGAAACTATAAGTGTAAGATCATACATTACATATTAATAAAAAATTTAAAATATTATAAAGTATGTTCGTATAGTCTTACATTACATAATACCAAAAATTGAATATATCATACTACTATGTAATCAAATTTATACAAAATATCCAAAAATATAAAATTCAATTTTTATTGGCACACAACAGTCTCATCATATCCAAAGGCGCATGTCTCCACTTAGTTTCACATATTAAAATGCTTCTCAATTAAAATAAAATGGGTTAGATCTTAATCCTATACTTTATTTGTGAAGTGATTAGCATATGTACCAATTCCATATTTAATTTCAACAAAAAATGATGACAAAGCTCTTGAAAATGATAACATGTTATTAATCTAATTACGACATAAACAATTTTGTTTTATAAAGATTGATAATTTTAGTTATATACTTTTTAACTAAGGTAATGACTATTAACTAATATATCACATTAATGTAATCTTTATAATATTTACTTTGACAAAATTATTTAAATACATTAATTAATAAGTCATGTTTTGAAAATTAAAAGTGAAAAATAAGTAAATTAAGTAAAAATGAAAACACATACAAGAATGATAAATCAAACTAATTAAATTAAAATATAAAATTAATAATACTCAAAAACTATTTATTAAAATAAAAGAATATTATATTAAATATTTTTATTTTTTTTCGTCAAACGGCCATTTTATTACTCAAACTTGAGATGGTTTGGGAAGCCAAACCGGAATAAAACAACCAATGAAACATATATTTCTATAAAAAAAGCGTGCATTCCTAGCTAGTGCGTCTGTGGTTCCAATATGAATTCTTGGAATATGGCAGATCTCAAATTCTTGAAAGCAAATCAGTAGTGTCTGAATCGTCTCCAGTTTTGTTGCGAAGCTCAGCCATTTTCGCGGTTCCGATACCATCGCGATAATGTCCTTGCAATATGTGCCAAAACGTTGACAAGATGAGTATTGGAGCATACATTCCATTGCCCTTCTAAGAGCCTCTAATTCCGCATGAAGTGCCGTCTCTCGCTTCCTTATATTTCGTGTCCCCATGAGTTCGATTTTCCCATTGTAGTTCTTCCACACCCAGCCGCAGCCGCTACTGATCTGTGGCGGTCCAAGAACCATCTACCATAAAGATATTTTCAAGACATAAGGTTTGTGCTGTCTCGTCCCTATGCACTTGTGGATTCTGAGTTATCGCCTCGTTAGCATTAAACCACGCAAGGCATTTGCTTTCTGCATATCGTACTAGCTCCATTAGATCTCTATCAATTCCCCTGAAGAGTTTATCATTTCGGACCTTCTAGATATACCATATTATCCATGGAAAATAGTCTATGTGATTCGTGTCATCGAGATCATTCTTTCGCTAGAATAGGTAATCCATATTGGCAAAGATACTCGGCATTGGAAAAAGATTTGGACCAGAAGGCATCGAATATAGAGCACATGCTTGCAAGGCAGGACGACACTCAAATATGGCATGGGTAACTGACTCCCCCGATTCCCTACATTGCGGGCAATAATCATCACATCTCAAATTTCTATAATTTAAGTTCTTTGTGACTGCCACGTGTCATGTTATTAATTGCCATATGAGATGGCACATCTCCGGGGGTGCTTTAACTTTCCAAGCAAAGGCTTGAAGGTCAGTGATACTAGGTTCACAAGTCCCGATCTCCACATCCTTCCTCAAAAGCTTCCGGCCTACCCAGTAACCTGATTTGACCGTGTATTGGCTATTCTTAATATAGCTCTAGCAGAAAGAGTCTCTGTGATTGAACATACTTATAGCTAGACTTCGGATAAGGGGGATGTCTTTCGAATCAACATAGTTTGCCAGCAGTTCAATATCCCATTCCTTTGATTCATGATTTATCAGATCACTGACTCTCATATTCCGATGCAAGACTGAAGCAGTCGAGGAGGCCGGCCTAGCTGGTATTCTCGGGATCCAAGGATCCTCCCACACCTTAGTTTCATGTCCAGAGTGGATCTTCTGTCTAATACCCAATAGTAATAAACTCCACGCCGACGAGATATTATTCCAGACATATGATGGATTATTAGCCGAGATTGAACGCAAAGACGAGCTCATCTGGTAATATCTCCCTCTTAGCACCTTAGCTACTAAAGAGTCCGGAAATTGGACTAGTCGCCATAATTTTTTTGCTAGTAGAGGCAAATTGAATTCATGTATCATACGAAATCCCAGGCCTCCTTCGTTTTGTGGTTTGCAAAGTTTTTTCCATTTTGCCCAATGAATACCTCTTTTAGGTGGATTGGAGCTCCACCAGAATTGTGCAATGGCACTAGCAAGCTTTTCACATATCTCCAATGGTAGCAAGAAAGTAGACATCACATATGTCGGAAGTGCTAATAATATGGATTTAATTAGGACCTCTTTTCCGCCTTTTGATAACCATCTATCCGTCTAACCATTCACTCTGTACATCAATTGTGTTTGAGAAAAGCAAAAAGATTGCATTTGGATCCACTAATATCTTCAGATATTCCCAAGTAAGATCTCATTCCTCCCTCGTTTTGGATTCCAAGCTTATCTTTGATTTGTTGCCTAATATGAGCATTTTTCTTCTTACCAAAGAGCACGAAAGATTTCTCAAAGTTTATACACTGACCAGATGTTTTTCCATATTTTCTGATCTCTTCATTACATCCTCACATTCACGGGCCTCCGCCTTACAAAAAAAGGCTATCATCAGCAAGAGAAGGTGAGATATTGAGGGAAATGCGCGTGTTACCCGCATCCTCGTTATCTTTCCTTGGTTCTCAGCATGATTAAGAAGGCTAACGAGCGCTTTCGTGCAAAGGATAAAAATGAAAGGAGACAAAGGATCTCCTTGACGTAGGCCTCTTTCTGGAATAATGTTTCCCCCTGGTTGACCATTCAAAAGCACTTTGTACTTTACTGAGGTTATGCATCTCATGATCCACTCAATCCAAATCTTTGAGAACCCATCTTTTGCATAACCGCCTGGATGAAGGGTCATTCCATATGATCATACGCCTTACTCATATCCGTCTTGATGGCCATCCTCTTATTTCGCCCGTTTGGTTTAGTTCTCAGTGCATGAAACATCTCTTGTGCAATCACGACGTTATCAGAGATTTGTTTTCCAACAACAAATGCCGATTGTGTCTCCGAAATTAGGCCCGATAAACTTTTTTAATCTTTGGCATATGACCTTAGAGATTATCTTGTAGCTGTTATTACATAGACTAATAGACCTGAATTTGGCCATCTCATTAGGTTTATCCACCTTAGGGATAAAACATATATTTGTGTCATTAAGTCCATTCACCATTGTCTCCTCGAAAAGGAATTGGTTAATCAAAAGGGTTAGATCCTCCTTTACTATATCCTAAAATTTCTAGTAAAACAGTGCTGTCATTTCGTCTGGACTTGGAGGTTTCTCAGGATGCATCACGAACATAGCTAATTTGACCTCTCATTCCGTAACCGGTGTTGTGAGCTCCTCATTAACTACCTCAGTAATATTTGTGGAAACCTCCGAGAGAGCCTCGCCAATATTTTCCAGATTAGATGTCGCAAATAACTCTCTAAAGTAGCTAGTAGCAATGTCTACTAGACCATTATCATCTTCCACTGCAATTTCATAAGAATCGAGAAGTTGGGTGATTTTGTTTCGTGCTCTCCTTTGCTTTGTTGATGAGTGAAAAAATTGTATTTCGGTGACCTTCTTGAAGCCAGAAGACTCTACTCTTTTGTTTCCAGAATATCTCTTCCGCCTTAAAAGCGTCAGATAATTCCTTCAACGCCTCCGCAATTTCCTCTGTGGTTGCATCATCATCCAAGTACAACCCCTCAACATTTTCCTTTAGATCCTACACTTGTTTCCAGAATTTAGATCATTCTGCCTCCTCCATGACCATATAGCCTTGCGACAACTTGAAATGTTCTTCCATGATATTTGCATTTGGAAGAAGATCTGGGGATTTCCAACCTTCTAGAATAACTTGTCGTAATTTTGTATTGTCAATCCACCTTTTGTCGAATTTAAAGGATTTCGATTTTCTCACAGGTTTCGAAAGAATATTTGCGAGAAGCGGACGATGATCTGATCCCCACAGCCGCAAATAGTTTACCTCTGAGTGTAGAAAATTTTCAAGTCAATCCTTGTTACCAACAGCTCTGTCCAATCGACATTAGACTGTGACTCTTCCTGCTCTTTTTCCCACCCATGATAACATATTTCCAGAGCATGGATATTCCATCATTCCGCAATCGTTAAGTATTTGTTTGAAAGGTAGAAATGAGCTATCAGAGCGGGGTCTTCCTCCTACTTTTTCATAGTGACTTGTTATTTCCTTAAAGTCACCTATCATAAACCAAGGTCCAACTCTTGTTGTTGAGAAAAAAATAAGGCGTTCCCATACTTGTTCCCTTTGTTCTAACACATGATCACCATACACAAACGTCATATGGACTTCTATTCCATCAATTTTTGCCTCAACATCAATCATTCGATTATTCAAATTTTTTTTTTGAAATTCTTCTAATGAAAACAAAGCTAAACCACTGCTAAGGCCAAGTGGCTCTACGGTAAACAAACAATCAAATCCTAAGTTGTTCTGAATGTTTTGCAACATTGACCTATTATTCTTCATCTCAGAGAGGAACATAAGTCATGGGCGATGCTTTTGACACATCTCCTTAAGGCTTCGAATTGTGAGGTTGTTATCTTTCCCTCTACAGTTCCAACTAATCGTCTTCATGGCTCCATAGGCGATGAGTTTGTAGGCCTCATCACTTCCTCATCACTTCCTCATTTTTTCCTTTTTTATCTTTTATCTTCTTCACACTATGGCGCCCAGACTTATCAACAGTCCCAACCGAATTTGCTCCCAAAGCCTTTTATCGTTTGCTTGGAGATCCCTGACGAAGGAACTCAAGTCTCTTTCTTGGAAATCCCAAAGGGGCAGTGAGCTTTGCGCATGCCTTCCTCACTGTAGGTGCCTTTGTACCTGATTTTGACCTCTTTTCAACAACATATAATGGTTCTGGCCACTTAGATTCAGATTCCAAGAGCTCTTCTCCTAGTAAGTCATCTTCTTTTAGTTCAAATCCCAACATACCATCATCTTGTTTTGTCATCTCCATGTCATCCAAAGCTCCAATTATCCGGTCCTCCTTAGCTTCAGGCGCAAGTGAGGGTGAAAAGGAGAGCGCTCGAGCCGCTCCTTTACTGCGGATAGTTATATTGCCCTCCCCTGCAGATGGGGTCACAATCTTGCTTGCCATCAAACTCCCTTTTCGGACGTCCCTACTCCTCTGCTGCTCCTCATTCATAGAACCATGGATAGCTGCTCTTTGTTCATAAGGAACAATATCCAAAGTAGCACACATGCTAACACGGGATGTATTAGAGTCCCTCTTCGAAGCATTCCCATGAAGAGCTAGTTGTTTCATATCCTCCTCATTTGCCCTATTACTTGTTGGTTTTTATTTCCATCTTTGATCTGACCTGCGATGATATGGCTCATATCGGCTTCCTCTAACTCTCTTGCTTTTTTAATAGCCATGAAGTTCCTATGAACTCTGCATGTGCGTTCCTCTACTCGGTTAGCATATCCCTCCCTGGACTGATATCGACTATCATAGCCTTGTACTCCAGTGTCTTGTCGATCCGAACTGCCCTGTCTATGATCCAGATCTTTCCCCTTGTTGCCAAGGTGGGCGAGACACATATTTGTTATCATATTCCTCATGCACCAAAGAGTGCTGGGAATCTCATATGGAACCTGAACTCTGGAGAATACATCAGGGCGCTCTGTTGGCGGTTGGAACCTGTTTTGGATACTTGTAGTCGGACAATATCATTTCTAATGAGATAGTATGCCACAAATAGTACAATGCTTGAATAGCATGTCATATTTAATTTCGATAGTCACTTCATCTCTTTCTTGTGATTGAACTTTCCTTGAAAATTTTAGTGGACGACGTGAATTTATCTCTATGAGCATACGACCCTCCGAGAGATCAAGGGTATCAACGTGTTCAATTCTCCCTCCAATATTCTTCAGGTCTTTGTATGTCCATAAGTGTAGAGGAAAACCAACCAGTTGAACCCAAAATGGGATTACCCAAGGATAATCATCCTGAACTATCTATTCCCAGCAGACCAACAAAAATATATAGAAGTTGAAGTGAAAAGGACTCTGTCGAAGAGCAGAGTTGAGATCCTCCTCGGAGCTGAAGTTAAAAAGAAACTTCTCATTTCTCAAATTATTGGCAGTGATCCTATCTTGTAAGCCTAATTAAGATGGCATTGTTTGGAGAAACTTTTTCACTTTCTGTTTCTTTGGGTTTAAGATCTTGCTTATTAAGGATAATCAAAAATCCTTAATGACGAAAGCATCGTCAATATCCATGAGAAATATAGGCTCATCATCATCTTCGTACAACACTCCTTTACCTTTGGCATCTTGAGAGTAACCAAGTCTCATGCGTGACGAAGACCCCATATGAGGGACTCACCACTATACCACAAGATAACACACCCAACTAGCAAACTGATGTTTCGTTGGTTTATTAAATAATCCAAAGATCCTTGGTGCACCAAAGTTGTGATACAATGAGATGAGAGGCGTACATGCTTGGAAACTTTGCAAGCAAAACTCTGATGTCAACCCGTTAACCAGCAAGACACCACCAGCGAACTAATGTCAACCCTTTAACAGTCCCATGCTGAGATGTACTGAATCCGTTGTCATGGTAAGGTTGAGATGGGCAAAACAGTGACAACGTTGTTCTATACACAACGTTTTCCGCAAAGATGAAACGTGTCAATCAAGCCATCGAAGGATGACCTAACCAGTCAGTACCGTTGATGGGCCTTAGGATCGTCGGAACTCAGAACATAGGTGATCGTCAACTGAGTCGAAGGCCAACCTTTTAAACAATGAGATAATCAGAAAGTTACCATGATCAAGAGACAATGATCTATTGATCTAAGGATCCCGGATATACGATCAAGGAAAAGCGAGTCGCTGGTTGTCGTTTAAGAGTCACCGGCCTAAGATCGGCGGCTGCTCCGGGTTGGACGACGGCAGCTACGGAGTGAAACGAGCGACGACACACGGACGACGAACGTAGTAGAGAGACAGCGACAATCACAAGGACGACAGCAGCTACGGATCAGAGCAGAGAGGCGATCGCTAGGGTTGAGGCAAAAAACAATGACCTCTTGATCAGATTGGCATCAATCTTATATGAGAGCACTTATCTAATAGCTAGAATCCTTATTTGATATTTGGACCATTAGGTGCCTTGTTATTACATATTAAGACAAATTAAAACATATTTATACGAATTAAATATTAAATATTATTATTTATGTGCATGGTAGATAAATAGTATATTATTAAAATTATATATATATATATATATATATTTAAAAGTAGGTGATAACAAACATATCTAAAATAAATAATAACTAAGTATAATATAAATTTAAAATTATTTTTATAAAGTCTAATTTTAATTTTACAAAAATTTAAATAAAATCAAAGTGAAATTGTTAAATTAAATCAAAAGGAATAAAATTACAACAACAAAAATTTGTGATTTATTTTTTTTTAAATTAATAAATTAAAAATATAAAAATAATAATGTCCCCGTGTAAAGTGAAATTTTTTAATAAAAAGAATAATATGTTTAAAATTTTCAGTTCTGTACATAGCGCAAGAAAACTCCTAGTTCTTTATGTTTATTCTGATAAGGGATTTCCAACAAGTTTTATTGGAATAGTGACTCTTTTGATAAGTTATATGATCGAATTGGCTTATATTAATTACATCTGAATTCGTATCAGTATATATGTGTGTGAATTTTGATTCCTGATATTCATGTAGGTATAAATCAAAACCTGTAAAAATAATTTAGTTAATGGATACTTTTCTTTTAGTGTATAAGATTTTAGTTACCTATATCACCAAAGTTGACTTACTTTTTCCGTCACACATCCGTTTAGAACTCCAGAGTTAAGTGTGCTTATGCTGGAATAGTGAAAGGATGGGTGACCTATCGGGAAGTGATTCGCGGTACCGTGTGAGTGAGGTCAAAACACAGGGAAATGTCGGGTGGTGATTGCAGGGTCGGTAAACAATGATTTCGAGCCTTGAAAAAAATTAACGCGCGGCTGTCAGACGGGATAGAACCCACGGATCGAGAGAGCGGTCGTGGGTGGCCCATTAGCCGTGAGCGGACGTGCTCAACACCAGAATATGCCTTTGGTTATCTCTTCATACATATAATAGATACACGACGCAAAAACATATTTATACGAATTACCAACTTCATAAAATCTAGACTGGTGTTCGCAATTTTAATCTTGTGAAAATCAAATTTTACAATATCTATCCTGATCACGGTTAAAAGCAAAAAAAAAAAGAAAAAATCGATAATACACACAAGTGTATATATACAAAATACAATGAGTATTGGTAGAAAAGTGAAGCTTTGATGGGGACAAGTCTACATCGTCCACCAACTAGTTATTATTATTCCCCATAGAATTTAAACGGAATAGTCACTAAAATTGACTTCAACGTGCCAATAATACATTATACATACTCCAAAACAAGACTCCCAAAACAAAATAGTAACAAGAAACCAACATACCTAGTCACGTCCATTACTTACACGGCGTTATATTATATGCAAAAGTGAGGAAATTAATGGTTAATAATTCTATCCCGTTTTTCGCCGTGCTTCAATCGTTTCTAAGAATTCGGTTCAGTGCTATCATATTATCTCTTGTATCTGTACGTTTAGTGAAGAACTTTGTTCTACTCAATTTTGCACGTATGTCATATAGTAAAAAATTAATGCATATATATATATATATATATATATATATACATATATATATGTGTGTGTATATCTTGTAAGGTGAAGCCAAAAGTAACATTATTATCAAATACAAAGTTTTATCGTCTTCTTTGAAGCTCTGCTTCAACCTTCACAAATGACTAAACTTACTTTTATCTTTGTGTTATGAATATATATAAATCTTGGTTTTTATGTTGATGGTTATATATTTGATGTTTCCCTTATTTAAGTCCATGTTTTTGCAAAAATAAGCAAAGTCTTAAGTCGTCGCGGTGAATTGGATGTTGATATGATAGAACTCTGTATGCGATGTGTCCCTAGTATAGTTAATAGCCTAATGATAACAAGATTAAAAGTTGGGTACGAAGTCAATATCAATAAGGGAGTGAGCTGTCCTCTACTAATAAGTCTGCTGTCCCTTAACCTCCTTTTTTCTTTTCATATCTTTAGCCTTTTGTGTTTTGTCTGTTTCACAAGTTTCTGTTGCATGAAACTTCTCACATTTTGATTAATGAAATGATTCTTGTTGTCTCGAGTTTTTTTTAACCAAACGGGTCCTAGATTGTGTATGTAAAATATTATTATCTCGCGTTACGGTATCTAGGTATTACACAAACTTTTAGATTGTGTATGTAAAATATTTCCATGTTTGTTAGTGATACTTTTAGCTTGATCTTACACTTTTGAACTTTGTATGTAAACCAATCATGATAATGAAGTGGGTTGATGATACAATCTATGGGTCGGCATCACTTGATTTTTCTTACAGTTAATTCAATTGTGATCAAATTATATTTTAAATGACAAGTAAATCTGGTTCTGTTACATGATATAAAAATAATATGAATTTCACTTATGATCTCCCAATTATGTACATGGAAACTAGAAAAGAAAATTACTCAATATGTAATACTTATATTTATTACGTTAGTGATGAGTATATTTTTTCAACATAAACAAAATCTAATCAAAATGGGGATTTTGGGTAAATATAGACAAAGTAGGGTGGTTCACTCCTTGCATCACGTGCAAAATTATCCGCCTTTGTATTTTAAGTCATGGAAACGTAATTTATCTCAAAAGTTCTGAAAATCTTAATTCAGTCTTTATATTTTTTCTAGGTAAATTACAAAAACATGTCATTTTTGCACCAGCTAAAAATGATTTTTGCAAAAGCCAAATGAAATTGTTTGAAAGTTTTCATACTTCTCATTGTCCAAATAAAAGTCTCAATTTCCAAATATAAAGGTGAGAGGCAGCTTCTTGCTCCCATCAATTCTTCAAATCTTTGTAATGTACTCCCTCTGTTTCTAAATAAGTGTCACTTTAGCTTTTTCTTTTTGTTTCAAAATAAGTGTCACTTTGCATTTCCAATACAACTTTTCACATATAATCTCTTTCTTATCCTTTTAGATAATCAATAGATGTTTTTTAAAATTATTTGTATTCAAATAATTGAACATTAAATAAGGGTACATTAGTATATTTTTCCATTTTCTTAATCTCCGTGAAAAGTGTCAAAGTGACACTTATTTAGAAACGGAGGGAGTATTATTCAAACTAAGTCTTGAGCATAAGTCATTATCCTTCATGGACCAATCCATAAAACTCCATCGTCCTACTCGACGTTGTGTGTTATGTGTTTCCTCCATACTTTGTGTGGTTGTCGATTGTGTAACTTTGTGCACCATTGGCAATTGTGCCTTATTCCATAAAATTGCTTATGTTTTTGCTAACTATTAAATATTCTTGGGATTTTTGTCAATATCATTAAAAACGTTTTCGTTGAATTTCTTCCAAATATATCATAAAATTCAAGTAAAATGATCATCTTCTATATGTGATGCAATTATCTAAAATAAATAATTCAGATTCGCATAAACCGATTGAATTGAGAAATTACCCGAATTCATGGACATTGAAAAAGACATAATTAATCGTTTCCTTCTCTACTCCACATATATCACAAAATATGCCATATTTTATCCCTCGAGTATTGAAATTTCTCTTAACCGATAAACCAGCTGAAATAATTTATCTTAAGGATATGTTTCACTCTAGATAACTATTAATTATTAAATTACCTAGAGATGGCTGATGAAATTAATTATCTACATATTATACTTTATAAGAAAGAGATGGGTGATCCCTTTTTACTTTAAAACAAATTTAAGAAGTGATGGTTTTATTTCTATAGTTTGGCATAGGGCTGGAAAAAAACTTTGAACCCGAAAAAAATGAACCGAGTCTGATCCTAAAAAGTAATACCAAACCCCAATCAAAATAGGTTAATTATCCGAACATGTTACAAATTTTGTATCTAGAGAACCGAAACTAAAGTCAATATGAACCAACATATTTGGAGTATCCCAATATATTTTAATCAGATTTACATACTTTATATATTAGCTACTTTTAGATTTAGTATCCAAAAGATATTCAAAATGTATAAGCTATTTTGAAGTTGTCTAAAATATTTGAAAATATATAGAAATAGTCAAAAGTAAATATTTAAAGTAGCTACAAATACTCAAAACACCAAAAATATTTCAGATATATATATATATATATATTTATTCTCCATCCAAATAATTCAATACAAACCAATATTTATTTTAAATTTCGGTATTTTGGCTTACATTATTCAGAATTATATGTTATATTATTTTTAATTTTAGGTTTTAAGAAATTTAATACATATATATATATTATGAATTTTAATTAAAATAAATAAATAAATGGGCTATCCGAGCCCGCAAATATCCAAACCGAACGCGAACATAAATTTATAAATACCCAAATGAAACTGAAATTGTTAACCCCATAAACTTTAAATTCAAATAATCCAAACCAAATTCGAAAACCCAAACCGAATCTAAGCGGATATCCCAATATCCACCCCTAGTTTGACAATTGTTTTCAAAAAGCAGAAAAAAACCCAAATCCTCACACCGGTTGATGACATAGTAACGTAAGCTGTCTTTTTACGTTATAATTTAGAGGCAAAAACATTGCTAAATATAGGTAACATCTTTCTTTACAAAGTGCGTTTGTTTTGTGGAGTCACCAAAGTGATGTCACTAACTCTTACATGCATTTTAATCATCGGTTTACATTTTGGAGTAAATAGATTTCACACCTTTTTGTATATAGCAAATAAATCAAAACTGATAGCTGCGTTTAGACGTTATCAATGAATAATGGCCAAGCATGTTATCATGTTTAGAGTTTAGACTTTTCTCAGTTATCATAACATTGATGACAGAACAGATCTCGCATACCCAAAGTTCGTAATTTGCATTTCTATATATTGAGAATCAACAATATATCTACCACTATCCACTATCTTAACTATCATTAATTATATGACTTCGTCTCTTATATGATATGACATCCATATTGACACATAAAGTTATAATGCTTATACAGTTGATGAGTTTGCCGCCAGTGTTAATAAGATTGGTTGTTGGTAAATGCACTAATGCACTAAGAAAATCTCATTGAATAACTTAGATTCAACCACTGGAGAGCAGCGATCAAAGTCAAAAGATGTATTGATTAGAGATTAACTAACTCGTACGAAATAACGTTACATATGGAATTATTTTTAGTTTGATTTTAACTTAGACATCATAGTGTGATGCTTTATATATCTTCATCTCTAATTAATCGATACCGACAACTTTTCATGAATTATTCATTTTCGAAAATTGCGACCTATTAGTGGCTTCAAGCTTTGGATCAAGATAAGGTTTTGAGGTCTGGGCTTTGGGCTATAAGCTATTAAACACCATGTGGATATGTTTTGTTGCTAGGAAGTGATGTTTTCGTCCGTTTCTTCTAAATTTTTCCACGTAGCATGTTCTTGTGCTAACGGAGAGAGGCGATACTTTCTTACAAATTCTTGTCTAGCGATTAATATTGATTTTTTTAAGAATAAATATTGTAATTGCTAGGTCTAAGTTCAGTATACGAAAGAGATCGAACCTTAAATGTTTATAAATGCTATCACCGTATCATAAAAGAAAAATTCATGGTATTTGGACATGCTATGGACTCAAACTATTAAAGTACATATATAAACCATTTAATTTTGGCCCACACTTTACTGATTTTTAAGAAAAGTGCAAATGATTGTCACTCGAAAGAAAAAGATGAATAAAATGTCGTGATAACTATTTTAGAAGAATAAAAAGAATATGCATGTTGCATTTGCATAATTACAAGATTGTCTAATTGTATTTGCAACTTTTGGCAATAAATACTATTTTTGAAAATTAGAAGAATTTTAGTGTCAAGTGTAACAAAATTTAGGCAATTTTAGCATTAATTGTTTATACAAACATTTTCAGTCGAAAGTTTTATTTTTTTTAAAAAGAAAAAGAAAAAGAAAATAAAGATAAATTTTGTAAGTCTTAGTGGAATATTATAACATATTGATTTATGTTATACGATAAGGTATGTGCAATGTTCGAGATTGCACTAAGTGCTACGCTTGCAAGTGACCCGAGCATAGCGTTAAATCAATAAATCAAAAATTAATGAAAGATTAATTGGAGATTAGTTTTATATCATTTTATCTATAACTACGTCTATATATGAAATAATGGGACGAAATAAAAGAAATGTTTCTTGGTCCAGTGGTTTAAGCAGCCAATTTTATTCCACAGGTTAAAGATTCAATAGTCCGGCATTGATTTTTGGTTATTTATCATTTTTATTTTTATTTAAAGAGCTGCAAAATTACTTTAGTACCTTTGTCTTCTACCTTTTGTCTACAAATATCAAACCTAGTTTACAGCCACCATTGCTATTTTCTCTTGATTATTGTCGATTTTCTTTGTTCTTAATATGGTTTGCACTTACCTATAATAGATCTACAACTACAAAAAAAAATTAGATAATTAAAATTAAAAAATGTGGATTATTTATCAACTTCTGAGTTTTTGGCTGGATATAGCATAATCGTCACAATAACTCATCGGAAAACGCTTTTCTGCCACGTAATCAGTCGTCTTTATCGAGTTTTTGAACAGGAGATATGTGAAAATGTTTTAAAAAATTAATTTAGTTATTTATATTACTAAAATACACTTAACTTTTTGATCACTTATTAAAAAAACTCTAAAATGAGCGATTAAGAAAAAATGGGTGACTTATCAAAATCTTATAAGTGATGTCATATAGTGACTGTAAAATCAGTAAAAAAATTCCGAACCCATGATTATCATACATGGTGGACCCACAAACCTAGAAAGAGAGCGTTATGGGCACACGAGAAAGGCATACATGAGTGTTACAATCGATAGTAGAGCTATGTTAGCCATCTCGATTTTGACCTAGAGAAAGTTAGAGACATCTTAGTGCACACTACGGATATTGCGCTATGTAAGTGGAATTGATCATAACATCTCGATTTATGGTATATGGTGGTGTATGTAGAAAGATTTAAGAGAAATTGATTTGCTTATATATCTCACCAAAGTGCACTTAACTTTTCGATCACCTAAATTTTGAGCTAGAGTAGTGGAATGATGACATACTGGAAAATGACTTGTAGTACCATGCGAGTGATGGCAAAGCAGAAAAAAAAATGTCATGTAGAGATTGAAGAAACATTAAAAAGATATTTTAAGCTTCCAAAATTAACGGTCTTGACCATCAGATAGGTGATGTATTGGATTTTTACTTATGTTTATCAGTCATTTTCATCACATATAGGCTTATTTAGATTACATTTAGGAGTATATGTTGTATTTCATCTGCATTTGTGTGTGTTTTAGGATTTGGAGCTGTTAATTAATTGTGGAAGGATTAAGCCATAAAGGATTGAAATATCAAACTGTATGAAGGCATTAGTGGTATATTTTGAAGCTCATTTTCACATGAAAACAAAATCAAGTTAGCTTTCCAATGGATGTCATTTCAAGTCATTTGGAGCTTTACTGAAAGAATTATGAACGATTTGTTGGATACATATCAATTCTATTTCGAAGAAGACATCAAAGAACATATCAATGATGACTAGGGGAAAAACGACCTCGTCTAGTGGCTAAAACCATGCCACTAAGAGAAGGGCTCCATAGTGTTTTCCCCATCAGCCATAAGCTAGGCCGCTTGCGCCACTTCGACCCAACTTATGTCTTTTCCCTATAAATATTTTTCTTAGACAATGAAAATCTTAAGCTATCTAAGCATGAATTTCTCTTACTTAATCTTTGTTTTTTCTTGTTTTAGATTGAAATATTTTGTGAATATTTCCGTTATTAAAGATTTCTTTTGTTTATCTTGTTTGACTGTCTCTAATCACTTGATTATGCATCTATTTATCATGAGCTTTGGTGTTTCTTAAACATTAGTAAGCAGATTATTTAGACTTTTTTGTTTGGTTGATTAGGATGACTGATGTTTGATTTATGATATTGGTTCTTAGTGTACATATATCTTTACTTGATTAATATTCTTAATGCTAGATTAATTTTCACAAAGCAGAAATCTAGATAAAAGCTTTTTATGTCCGAAAAGTGTTCGACAAAATGCTTATAAGAATCAATAATGTGTTTTACTTGCAGCTTAGCCAATGAAAGTTGATGTTAAAGTTATTTAATGGCTAGTATTACTTGATATTAATGTATGCTTGGTGGTAATTAATCAATAAAATTTATGTTAAAAACCTGATTAGCATAGGAAGTATTGTAATAGAAGTGAATTAATTTAAATAAGTGCTTTCATACTTAAATATTATAAATGGTTGAATGTTTAAGCATCATACGTTAGTATTTTATCATTCTGGTAAATAAGCATGACCAAGAGCTTGTCTTTATTTCATTTATGTCGGCTGGACTTTATGTTTACTTTTCTATGGTTTTAGTTATCTTAAAACATTTTTCCTATATTCTTAGATTAAGTTATGTGTGTTTTATTTGTGTCAATAGATCTCTGGTTCTCTGTAAATTTGATCCTAAAGTGTTACAAAAACGTACCATTAAATTTGTGGTATTATTTGTATATTGGTGTGTGTAAACGCTTAATTATAAAGTGGAGCCACAAACGTAAAGAGTATTGAGGGAACACATGAGGGCGGACAAGGAAGTTACAAGTGGTATCAAAAGTTAGTTGTCTGAGTTATGATTTAGAAGGCGGCTAGAGACATGCCTTGTTGCGTAACGCCGATGTTAAGCTCTGTGAATTGAAGTGATTGTAACATCTCTATTTATAGTATATGGTAATGTATATAAAAAAAATTTACAAAAAGATTAGTTACATATATCACAAAATTATAATTACATTTTTGATCACTCATGCAATAAATTCTAGAGTTGAACATGTTTGAAGTAGAATAGTAAAAAGATTAATGACTTATTTGTAAGTGATTCAGAATAAAAATAAAGTTAAAACATAGAAAAAGGTAACTAGTGATTGCAAAATCAGTAGAAAAACTTTTTAAAATACCCCAAAAAGGTTAAAATTTCATAAAAACTGATACACTCGACAGTCAAACATGATGATCCCATAAACTTGTAAAAAGAACGATGTGGATCCAAAAAAGGAACAAACATGGAAATTAGATATCTTTAAAATATCTTATTTTAGATATTTGTTTGATTATTATTTTACTGTTGTTTTAATACTAAATTTTTAAAAATTATGAAAATGTTTTTATGGTCATTTAACTAGTTTGAAGGGTATTTTTGCATGTGTTCCAAGTAGTTTTTTAGGTGAGAGCATCTGATGGGTGAGAACTCCATTAAATTTAATTTTATATAAACTTGCTTTGCAGTATTTTTCAGTAAATCCCGCTTTTTGTTAAAAAAATACAATTATACTTTCTAACGTCAAATCTTTATTTCTACACATAATGTCAAATGTTATTCGAGTCATTATACTTGATCGACTTGCAATGTTTTGAAATGGTCTTAAGAATATTGTTAACCAAAATGACCTTATTAGATTACAAGCCTAGCTCTGTTCCTATCTCACTAATCTAATTTCAACTTTCCAACCCCATCCTTCTGTAAATTCAATTCAATATAAAATATGATATTTCATAATAATATAAGATAAATTAAAATAAGGGTAAAATTCTCAAATAGCTTTTAAGGATTTATCACAAAAATATCCAAGAAAAATATGACCGAAATTGATTTTTGTATTTTGAAAATTTTAATATTTTTTTTTAAATTAAACCTCCCCTCCAAACTCCCACCTCATAACTCTAAAACCTAAGTCTAGATTAGTTAACCCAAAAAGTATAAATGTATATTTACACCCTTTAATAAAGTCTATTTTGGTCATTTTTTCCTTGAAACTATTTTTCTGACAAAAACTTAAAAAGGGCTATCCTAGAGTATTTTTCTTAAAACAATGCACAAAATATAAATTAAATTAGACAGTTTGTCTCTTTTCATCTTTACTATATTCACGAAAACTTTCGTTAGTCTTTTAAATCATGAGTCAATGTAAAATATCATAGATGTGAGTAGCACATGCTTTCCCCTGGTTTCACACCTTCTCTTCGTTGATGATAGAATTTTCTTCTGTAAGGTGTAATCCCATGAATGTGATGAAGTTATGAAAGCAGTAAAGATATATGGGAAATCATTGTGCCAGTGTATTATTATAGAGAAGTCTTCGCTTCTATTTGGAAAAAGTGTCCATGGGAATGTAAAGCAATAAATCAAATCTGCTTTGGATATTGATAATAAAGGGGGAATATGATTCTACTAGGGCATTGCAAATGAAACAAGTGGATCAAAATGCAGACTGCTTACATTCCTAAAGGATAGACTTGAGCATATGATTAATGGATGGTCAGTTCGGTGGCTAACTAAAGGAGGAAAGGATATCCTTATAATGTCGATAGCTTTAGCCATATCCACATATGTCATGTTGAACTTCCTCCTTCCTTTAGAGTTTAGTGAAAAACTGGCAAGTGCCATTGCACGATTCTGGTGGAGCTCAAACCCACCTAAACGCAACATGCATTGGGTGAAATGAGAGAAATTTTGCAGCCCAAAAGAAGAAAGTGGCATAGAATTTTGTTTGATTCATGCTTTTAGTCTGGCTTTGTCAATTGTGGATATTGATCCAATTCCTAGATTTCTTACTAGAAAAAGTTCTTCATGGAAAGTATGATAGACTCAGTTTGTCTTTGTGAGCAACTGCTAGTGATAGCCCGGCCCGTCATATGTCTAGACAAGTTTATTGTCTGCTAGCTCATTATTGACTTTGGGGATCAGACATAAAGTGCATTTGGGTTTTCAGATAAAAGTATGGGATGACCCATAGATTCCTACGATCCCTGCAAAACTAGCTCGACCAACTGTCCCAGTAGTACATCCAAGGATGGCAGTGAGTGATTTCATAGACGGAGATCCAAGATAATATAATGTTGATATGATGAAGAACCTAGTTGTTCCATGGGATATGCAGCTCATTCGGAGTTTGGCCATAAGCCAAGCCAATAGAGATGATTTTTTTGTTGTAGTTACACAAAAGTGGATTGTACACAGTCTAATAAGGTTATTGGGTCACTAGGAATATCCTCCTATAAGCATTAGAAGCTATGGTAACAGAACCCAGTATGACAAAGATTCAAACCTTGCTTGAAAAATAATGCACTAGAAAAATTCACCATCTTATATAGTAGATGGTAATATGACATCTAGCGGTAACGAGGAATCTAACACGTCATCATATGCGATATGACAATTTTTGTTCCACATATGGAAAACCAGATGAATCTGTCAATCATGTAATCTTTGTATGTCCACATGCGTTATTGACGTGGGCTCTCTCATATATTGACTCCTTCATGCCCAACGCTTTCTCCTATAACCAGTGTGTATTCTAATTTGGATTTTTTTCTGGTGGAAGAATGATATATAAGACCCGAAGTTGGATATTGAACCTTATCCATGGATAATTTGGTATCTCTGAAAAATCTGTAATGATAAACTGTTCAGAGGAATCACAAGAGATCCATCAGAACTGGTAAGACTTGAGAAGGTGAATGTAAAGCATGGTTTGATGCCAATACAAATATCATAACAAACATCCACAATAACAACCATTAATACCTTAAGCCTTATGTTTGCATGATACTTGTTTGGTAGATGGATTGTGACCTCTCATTCACAATACAATTGTTATGGTTGGGTTTTGAATGATGACTCAACAAAGGAGCAAATGTTGGGGATGCGAAACAAAGGAAGACGATTGTCGCTTTTGCATACAAATTTTGAAGCATTGGAGTATGCTTTAATTTTTAACATGTTAGCATTTTGAAACAGATTACAAGGATATTACTTTTATTATCTAAGAACCGACAGCATGACCCATTTTCTCATCTGAACCGAAGAAAATAGCATCTCCACTATGAAGATTCTAGGACGTCAAGCTTTTATACAATCCAAGAATACGAAATTAAACAACAGATTCTTTTGCCAAAAATTCATGTGCTTTTCATATATTTTTTTTCATATAAATTTATATTTTATTGGTTGTTTTATTCCGATTTAGATTGTAGATTAACTCTTGTTTGGAAAATAGGATAGCATTTTGATATTTTGATGTAAAAAAAAAGAGTTAAACCAATACAAAACGTATTAAACACCTTATGTTTTATAACGACTATATTAATAAATAAGATATTACAAATTATGTCACAAATTATGTCACAAATTATTACTATCTGCAGCTCTCAAACTAGTTATGCATGTTAAAGCAAAAGTATGCATGGTTTCAGCCTCTTTTTAGTAATTCATGATAATTCAAGTTGTCTCCTGTATTAATTTCAAGTTGTCTCCTGTATTAATTAAGAAACTTTTATTGTTGCATCCTTGTACGTTGCCTCTTCCGTATTAGTTACTATACGCATATCCCCCTAAAGATGTCACTTATAGAACACATAATGGAATCCACAGATATATAATATAGCGAGAAAATAACAATACTCTATCTACTATATCAACGTGCATGGCGTTAGATGCAGATAAACCATGAATTCATGGTTTGAGAACGTATAATATATATATTATATCTATTGATTAACCAATAAAAAGACCTTACCTTAAAAAAACTTGAATGATGTATTAAGGAACTTTTATTGTTGCATCCTTTTACGTTTTCTATTTCGTTTTAGTTAATATACGTTATATCGTATAGCCTCTCTAATGATGTCACTTAAATAACACACCTCTCGTCAGAAAACAGACAAGAGGTAAACTATTAATCTGTCTACTGTATCAACGTGCATGATGTTGCATATAACCAATTTTTCACCCCTAAAAAAATATATTTATTAAATGCAACTATCACATATAAATTTACAATATGCATCACTTTGAAACATGAGAGACACAAAACATTGAAGATACGTATACGAGAAGCAGAAAAAGAGAATGGCTAAGGAGGAGGAGGAGGCACCGCTCAGCCCGATGGCACGTATTTTTCAATCGTCCGGCCCGGACTACTGCACCATCATCATCATCGGGTTCAAAACAAAGATTAATCCTGATGTTATTCTTGATGATCTGAAGCAAAACGTTTCCAAACATCCTCGTATCTCCAGCAAACTGGTAACCTTTGTCCCTTCATATGTCCTGTTTTGCTATGGTCCATGGGTTGCCTCTGCTTCTTTGGTTTTCGATAAAACATATAAATTCACATGGAAGAACCAAAGGCTCGATTGTCAAACTTTAAAGAATTGTAAAGGAAACAGAAGGAGAAACTTCATTTACGTGCATTTAGTTATATTATTATTTTGTCTGCATTTATTTATAGTTATCAAATGATGTATGATACAAACTGTGATTTCTATGTTGAATTTGTAAAGTATATCTTATATAAAATGTGCTTTTTTAAATATAAACAAGAAAAGGTATATTTAGTTTAGAAAAAAACAAGAAAAAGTATTAAATTTTTTTAAAAAAAAATATTCTCTCGCTAACAAAAATTGTTTTGAAACTTTTCACTTATTTTATTTGTGATCTCGCATTTATTCTTATTTTTCGAAAAATATAAAAACATACACTCCCCTCTCGATTGTTGCGGTCTATTTCAATGGTGCTTCCCTTTTTCAAATACTTTCTCCTTATCACTTTAAGTGGTGTTTTAGAAAAAAAAATTATTTCATTTTAAGTGATATTTTCAAATTTTTATGTAAAAAGTAAATGTTTGATGTTATTACTATTAGTATCCCGCAGTATGATTTTTACTGATTGAATTAGTTGTAATTATTATTGTTTTTATACAAACGAAAAAGAGTGAATAAAAGTTCCTAATTTTTTAATTGGTGTGTAAAAAACTTTTAAAACTATTTATTTTGATACAGAGGGGAGTATAAACAATGCATGTTAACTAGTGTGAGTTTTGAACAACTCGTCCCCTAATAATTCTTACGATTTCACATGTTAGTTTCTGTTGTGCTAACGTCACAGGCTGAGGATGGTGCAAGATGGATCAAAACCGAAGTCAATGTAGAAGATCATGTAATCGTACCAGACATAGACCCTGACGAAATTGGTGACCAAGGAGACAAATTCGTAGAGGACTACATTTCACAACTCACAACGCTTCCTCTTGATAGATCAAGACCCTTGTGGGATATCCACATCCTCAACGTCAAAACATCTGATGCAGAAGCGGTGGTTGTCATAAGATCTCACCATTCTTTGGGAGATGGAATGTCTCGTATGTCTCTGATCATGGCGTGTACTCATAAAACATCAGACCCTGAAGCACTTCCTACTATTCCTATCCTTAAAAGACGTGAAACCTTGTCAAATGGCCTTAGAGACACAGGATGGTTCTTAAGGTCGATGGTCGCAGTTTATGCCACAGTGAGATTGATTTGGAATACCATTGTAGATCTTCTGTTACTCTTGGCTACGGTGTTGTTTTTGAAGGATACAGAGACGTCTCTAAAAGGTGGCGCAGAAGCCGAGAGCAATCCGAGGAGATTTTCTCATCGAATTGTTTCTTTGGATGACATAAGAATTATAAAGGAAGTCATGGACATGGTAAGTTAGAATATTTTCGGCTTAGTGTTTTAATATGATTTCTTCTATATAACTTTTCACAAACAACTTAAGACCATGATTAACCCGGAGTTTTTAGGGCGGGGTTCTTTGCGGAAAATAAAAAACTGTTTCTTACCTTTTAATTGAAAAAGCTAAGAACCTTGTACTAAAAACCCTGGATTAATCATGGTCTAAGTGTTTTTCTTCTTCCATGATCTTCTGTCCATCTCTAGACAATCAACGATGTTCTACTTGGAGTTACACAAGCTGCTCTCTCGCGTTATCTAAACGGAGCACATGGTAAACATTGACTTGCAATAATAATACCCCCTCCGTTTCAGTTTACTTGTCGTTTTATGTTTGTGCACACAGATTAAAAAAACAATTAATTTACATATTTTGGAGATAAAAACACTATTACATATACACCCAACCACATTTCGGTCAATAAAAAAATATAATAACATATAAAGTTAATAAATTCTGCACTGAAATCATAAAACGATATTTATTTTGAAACGAAATTTTTTCTCTACAACGACAAATAAACTGAAACGGAGGGAATAACATATATAAATGTATGTCTAATGTTTTTGCATTTATGTGTTGCTTCTTGACCTTATAAAAAGACAAGACGAGTGAGCATGGTGGAACGTCCACACCGCTTCTAAAGAGTATGCCATGTAATATACGAGTTCGTGCAGGTGTTTTGGTAAACCTAAGGTCGGAAATTGGAATCCAGGTTAGAAACATGCACCTTTAAATACACCATAGTTCAAAGTTTTAGAAACAAAAATACATTATTTGTGACACAAGGTTATTATGAATGAAGCCATTGGCAGATATGATGGCAAAAGATTCGAAATGCAGATGGGGAAACCATATCAACATAGTTGTGTTACCACTATCGATTGGTTTAGAAACCGATCCATTGGTTTATCTATCGAAAGCTAAATCCACAATGGATCAAAAGAAGAACTCTCTCCATGCTCCCATACTTTATTCGATTCTGAGCTTCATTCTTAGTGTGTTTGGTGCAAAGGTATATAATAAAACTGATCAATTTTACTCAATTTTTTCATTCTTATAGATAAGACTTTTTTTCATTGTAGATAGGAGCAGCAATGTTCAAACGAGTTTTATTAAGCACAACGGCATGTATTTCAAACGTCAACGGCCCAACGGAAGAAATCAGTTTTCATGGCCATCCAATTGCCTACATCATTCCTAGTGTCTATGGACACCCACAAGTATGTAAAGAGAGAAATAACTTCTCAGTAATACATAACTTATCACAACCTTTTCCTTCTTAACAGTTTTTTTTGTCTTCATGGCTTATGTGTGTTTGATAGGCATTGATAATCCATTTCCAAAGCTATGCGGACAAGATGGTAATCTCAATAGCGGTTGATCCTACAATCATACCAGATCCTCACAAGCTCTGTGATGAAATGGAGGAGTCTTTGAAAGCTATGAAAACCGCTCTTATAGAAAAGGGGTATACTGATTAATGAACAAGTATCCGTACGAGTGAATAATATGTGTAATTAAGTGGTCTTTGTTTGGTGAAAAAATGTTCTATCTTTACAACCCTTCAATGTCAAATATTCTAAATTCATTTCACATCTTGTTTCATATTAGATGAGATGAAAGTATATTTTCTAAACCGAGGATTAGTTAATATTGAGCATATACTAAACTGATAGCCACCTTGCAACTAAATTAAAGTATTTGAAATCTTACTTAAACAATAGCCTAGAATCTGCTTTAATATAAGACTTGATATCTTACAAACTTTTATGTTGATATATATAGTCTATATAGCTTAGCAAGGTTATTCATTAAGAGTAACAATGAAGGAACTGTAGTACATATCAGAATGACACAACAGAAGAGCTTTCATCATCAAACCTCCATCTCATATAACCCTCTTTCGAGGACAGAGGATTTAATTAACTTGAGAGACTCCACCAAATCATCACACAGCTTGTGAGGGTCAGGAATGACTGTTGGATCGGCTGTTACTGATATTATGACCTTGTTTCCATAACTTTGGAAATGTAGAGTAAGAGCCTTTACACATACAAAACATAATTAGCAAAATAAAAATTCACACACATATAATTAATTGTATATATAAGTGCACACTTACATGTGGATGGCCAAAAACACTAGGGGCGATATAAGACAAGGGATGGCCGTGAAAAGTAATTTCTTCCTTTGGACCGACGACATTTGAGAATGTCAATGTTGTGCTATGGATCACTTTCCTTACAAGAACAACACTTGCCTATATTTTCAATTTGGTTCTCCGTTAGATAATACTCTTGTACTTAAAATAAACAAAACATATACATGATTAACCTTATAGTATATATATATGTTAGCAACTTAGTTTTTACCTTGAGACCTAGAACTTTTAGTATCAACTTAAAGAAGGCCATAGAGAATACAGCCTCAAGGGAGTGCTTTTTGCGGTCGACAGTAACTTTAGCTCGGCGCAAGTATTCTAGAGGGTCAGTCTCCAGCCCAATGGAGAATGGTAGGAGGATGTAACCGAAGAGGTTTCCCCATCTGCATTTCGATTTCTTGGCCATCATATCCGCTAGAGCCTATTTTGCATCATTGAACATTAATGAAACCACATAATCAACTTTAAAGTATTTGATGTCAAACGCTCCAAGATTAAACATTTTGTTACCTCAATTCCTGTGTTTGGTCTCAAGTTAATCATAATGGCTGAACGAAGTCGGATTCTCCTCATCGACTCTTTTGATTTTGGTGTTGCTTCTTGATCTAGATGACAAGAGCTTCTTTAAATGAGTGTGAACACTACACTACTATGTACAACACTATCATGTAAAATAATCAAAAATTTACCATATCTCCGACTTAGATACCGGGAGAGTCCGGCTTGTGTTACTCCAAGAAGAACATCGTTTACCGTCTAACAAAATATATAAAAAATAATGTCAGAAAATATACATAATTTAAGAGACTCTTTAAATTGTGAAAATGAACACAAAGTTACCATGTTCACTGCGTTTTTCACCAGCTTAACATCGTCGAAACTGATAATCCGGTGGACGAACCTCTTAGGTCTAAGTTCACTACCGGGTTTCGCCAAGAGAGGAGTCTCCGTATCCCTCAAGAAACAAATCGTTAGAGCAAACATTAAGACATCAACAAAAGTGTTGAAGACCAATCTTAGGATGAACCAAAACCCTACAAAGAACCACCAAATCTTGTTAAAGAAACCACTGTAGCAGGTCGGTCCAAACTGTTTTTTCCGAACCCCAACAGTGGGCAAAGCCTCAGGGTCTGATGTTTTACGGGTGCAAGCGAGGAAAAGAGACATGAGAGACATTCCATCACCCAAAGAGTGATGAATCTTGAGAAGGCCAATGGATTCAGCGTTTGATGTTTTGAGGCAGAGTACGTGAATTTCCCATAATGGCTTAGATAAATCCATTGGAACGGTCGTTAGATTAGAGATATAGTCTTCAAGATACTGATCGGGATTTTCAATGTCGGGATCTATATCAGGAACAATCACATGCTCTTCTACTCTAACTTTTGTCCGAACCCAACTCGGTTTCCCTTTCTTCCCATTTTTCATCTCCTGGATTCATATAAAAAAACATAAATAAATATTAAACTATATTTTTTCATATATGAAAAACCCATGATTTTGTATTTTCCTTTTTATGATGAATATATTGGAGAAAATAAATATTAAAAAATATATAGAGGCTTTTGTTTGACCCCATCTTCGGTTTGATTACAATATAACTAATGACTCTTAATTAAGAGCATGTTATAACTTCAATGGTACAAAAAGAGTAAGAGAAAAGGTGTTTAATATTGGTATATTCTGAACCAAGTAGTGATAATTATTAGAGCCAGAGGTTTCATATAACTCCCTTTTACTTATTACTCTGTGTGTGTATACACATACACAAAAGTGGAATCTTTTTTCTAACAGAAATGCTGTTCATATATATGTCTATAGATGTGTGTTTAGACTTACTAAAATGCTGGAGAAGCGAGGGTGATTAACGAGGGTGTGTTTAAGGCCGTCGATGATGGCAGATGGGTTTCCTTTGACCTTGCATCCCATTGTGACGATTATCGCACAATTAAAATCCGGCGAGTTGAACAGCCGTGAGCATGGGCTAAGCGGCTCCTCCTCCACCGTCTCTCTCACCGTGTTCTTCTCTCCACCCATTCTTTGGCCTGTTTGTGTCTCTTTCCAAGTTTTGTGAAAGACACTTTTGTGCTCTCTATTATCTATATATAAGGAAATGAGATTAGCTGTGGACTCATGGTCTATTTGGTAAACCTAGCTAGTAGCAACTGCATCACGTCTGTATATTCACGTCTGTATATTCTATGTTTTTTTAATGTCAAATCAGGTGGATATATTATTTTTACTATGCATATTTAACTTGTTTTTCACCAACCGACTATTCCGTGGACTCCAAGAAACCAGGTTAAATATTTGATGGCCAAAGAAAATCGAACTACGGATATCAAATTGAGATTTTCCTCTCTCGAGTACCTCTAGACCAATCCCACTTGGTTTTTAACCTGTTTTTTTTTTCACTAAAGGAAGTTATTACAGATCCAACCAAAGTTAACCTAATCTCAAAAAATTTTATTCACCCTCTAGTGATTAAAACCATCGATAAAGGAGTGAGAAACAAACTCGTCTCTTTTCGAGCAATGCACGATCACAACTTCTAATTAAGTTTGCTATAAAATGTTAATACCTTTGTGTGTAAAAGTCTGCAAATCACAGCTTCTAAATCAAGTTACATTTCATCTAAAACAGTTTTTGGGTTAGAATTTATCTTACATTTAATCCAAAAACACTTCATTCACCATCAGAATTTAAAATGAAGTCCTAGGAACATGGGAAATTTAATAAATACTCTACCAACTGTACTAACTTCATTCCCCATCAGAATTTAATATGTTACAATTCTTTCTCTTTTGTTGTATTCCTGACACCATGTATTTATATTAGAACTATTCTTGCAGTTGTTAAGAGAACGATTATTGATTAATTTTGGTTAGTGGAAGAAAAAGTAATTGCAATTTTAACTAAGAAATTATAATTTTAGTCACAGCTTAGAACAAAATATAATAATTACAGCAAACATTATAAAATGGACAAAAAGAAAAATACCATCAAGTCGAGTCCTCTTTCGCATCGTAAAACAACAACGCAGATTCTACCTTGCTAGTTGCCGTAGCTAGGTTCTTGCAACTGATTATCAGGTAAGTGTCCTAATTTTTCTTTGTTAGAGAATATTTTTAAAGGCTTTTTTCTTTGTTAGAGAATATTTTTAAAGGCTTTTTTCTTTGTTAGAATTATTAGAGGTTCTACGTCAAAACCTGTGATGTCTTCCAACTCAAAACTACAATATGAAATATTAATCGATTATACTTTTCTAGTGACGGTAACAATTATGGCTGGCATAAAATTTGGAATCCAAAATCTGAACCAAACCCAAACTATAAAACCCAATTCATCCGTTATCCGATGTGAATGATAATATCCGAATGAACATTATATAGTGATACAAAACATATCCGATCCAAAGTGTTATTAACCGAACTTAAACGAATAATTCAAAAATTCAAAACTAATAATCAATATATATTTCAAATACACATAAATACTTTGAATGATCAATTCAATGTTTATTTTGATATAATATATAAAATAAGTATTCAAACTTAAATAAATACAAAATATAATTAACTTTAAATAAGTACTTTATAATTTGTTCTTTGAAATAACGAGTCTACTCTATCTATAAGATAATGCCTACTGTTTACAAATTATGTTTGTTAATGCTTGATTTAACACTTTGTTGTTATTTTATCAATTTGATGTGTGAATATTATCTTTATTCAATTTAAACGTTTTTCTTATGTTTTGTTTTAAGAGAAATTCTTTTACTTTGAATATATATATCTGAAATGAATTGATATAATCGACTCAGTACGGTATATAGATTTTTTACGATATATAGTTACTTTATGGGTTTTAGGAATATTACAAATTAGAACTAAACGCGAAGTATTATTATCTGAACCCGACCCACTTATAAGATGTTAAAATAAGACCTAGGATGGTGAACCTAAAAATCTGAAAACTCGAATTATTCGATCCAAAACTGAATGGGTGTCTGACATCCAAGCTTAGTAACGATAATTGGTAAATGTCCTATTCTTTCTAAAGAGACGGATTGTTTTTTGGGTAAAATGAAAGTTGATTGTTATTAATTGCGCTAATCAGTTTTTTTCTCCTTGGCTTAGAGCATCCTCAACGCAGGACCTTAATGTGGTCCTTAACACAATTATATGAATTAATTAAATCAAAACAAAAGAAAAAAGAGATAATCGATCACTAATTAGTGATTTCGGTGACCGATAATAAGAGGGGTTATAAAGACAGGTGTCAGCATAGGAGGCAAAGGTAGCTTTTGTTTCTATTTTCTTTTCTTCTCTCTCTCACTTTGTTTCCTCCGTCACTTCTTTTCTTCTCTCTCTCACTTATGTTTTCAATGTATGTTTTTTAAACTTTTTTAAAATGTATGTTTAAATGTTATTTTTTAATATATTTTATTTAATAAATAAATTTTATCTTTAAAAAAAATTAAAAAAAAATTAAGAACCCCTACTTAAAAAACTCCCATTGAACCACTCAAAATGGGAATTTCTTAACTAGGGTTCTTAAACCCACTAAACACATTTATTTACTTAAACAATCCTTAAGCAACCCACATCAAGAAACATGGGTTAAAGGTGCTCTTATATCCTTAATTCCTCTAGTATTCTTCTTATTTTTAAAATACATGGACGTAATAATCTGCATGATCTCTTTTTCTTTTGCATGATCTTTATTTATGTATAAAAGGTAATAATAACCACCGATCTCTTCAATGCCACGAATGCATGAGTAGGTACCACTATTTAATTTATTTGGGCCAACCATATCGATCAGAGACCCATAACTGATTTTATGGAGACAAATTTATTTGAAACTTTTTCTTCGTAATAATTCATTTAATGTTTCCTTTTTAAGCAATCTGTAATAAATTATTACCTTACTAAACATAGAAATGGCTCTGACCATCTTCTTGAACATTCAATCAAATAATAAGCCTCTCATATGTTTCAAAAATACGGAAAGTAGAGTTGATGTCAATCAATATATAGAGTACAAAACAGGCCCGTCTTAAATTATTTAGGGACCTTAGGCAAAACATAAGAAAATGGACCCTATATAGGTAGGATGGACCTTTTTGTTACTAGCTATTTTTAAAATGAACCCTATATAGGTAGGATGAACATAAGAAAATGGACCCTATTATTACAAAAATCAAACTAAAAATTTTTTTGTACCCATGGACCCATGGCAATTGCCCCTCTTGCCATGGTCAAGAGCCGGCACTGGTACAAAATATATATATAGTACAAATTAATAACGACCAACCACTTACGATTTTAATGATATATTGATACAACCTCTTATGATCAAAAAGTCAAACCAGGGAGCAATTTGATTGACCATAACCTTCGTGCGGCTCAGACAAATCAAAGACCATGGTTAGTTACGTAACTAATTACAGAATCTGTTGAATGGGTAAAGAATCTCCGTTGGATTGTAAGAAAACTGCTGTAATTTATAGCTCTGATTGCCATTTTCATCTTTGGTCACCGTGAGATAGTACAAAAAATTGATTTGGTGGTTGCATCACATTACTCATTCATATTCTAAGCATTTAATAGCGATTGCACTTGTAATTTTAGTATATGATCATAGTGGGAGCCTCTTGCCCTCGTTTTTTTGTCTGTTTTTGATTTACCTCCAAGTTCTAACTTCCAAGTGTCCTTTTGCAACAAAAAAAATACTTCTATCATGTTCTCATTTTAAAACCCTTTTGAAAAAAAAACCTTTTATATTTAAATCTTCTTAGTGGTTGAGGATGATACTGGATACAGAGAAAGCCCAATTCTGTAGTTCAAATCGATTTCATCTCAATTTACAATATATAGGCGGTGAACAGTGATGCATTCATTGTTTCTAATACCGTGATAAACTAGAGTAAAGGAAACTGAATATAAATGGATGTTTGGACACTGTATAAAATTAAAATTTCAGTAGGCCTCACTGGGTTCTTCTAGTTTGGCCACTTTAGAAATGTTTTGGTCCATATTAAACTTTAGCCCAAACTTCAGATGTGCTAGTAGATTACTTTTACATAAAACTGTATAAACTAAATATTTTCTGAAAATAATATTTGTAGCTAATAAGATGAAAAATGAAACTAATTTAGTAAACTTCTTTAAGCATTGACAAAAAAATCTTTAAGTAAATGTACTTTATATTTAATAAATTCTAAACTTTGATAAATTATAGTTCTATATTTGTACTATAAAATGATATTTTAGCTAAAAAGTATAAACTATTCATTTTCTTCGGGTTGACGTCAATTGGCTCCCTTAACTATACGCACTAACACTCAGTCCACCCAGACTTTACAGTTCATCAATTGTCCTCCTAAACTATTTTTTTTCATCAATTGTTCTCCTAAACTATTTTTTTCATCAATTGTCTCCAATTTTTAACAGATTAAACAAATCACGTTTAACAACTAAAAGAGCATTTAACTAAAAACGATGCCCAATTATAAACCCGATTATATCTAACCTGAGTTTAAACCCGCGAGCATTAAAACCCAACACAACAAACCTAAACCTAAATCCAATTTACACTGAAATTGATTTGGGGGTTAGGATTTTTCGTGTGAGTTTTATAGAAGAGTTTCATAAATCGAATTGGGTTTCTTTGAAGATATGATTAATGACGGTTGGACTTCTAGGTGACAGGTTACTGGAGTTCCAATAAGTTGTTGGTATGGGAGAGAGCTCGAAATTTTTGTGTCCAAAGGAAGGAGAACCCGTACCGGAGTTCTATCGACGTGTCGTCGCTATCAAGGTGAAGTAAACAAGAATGATGGATTCGTATGATTAGATGAGGTGTGTAGGATTGACAAGTTGTTTGGTTTTGTTGCAGAAACAACATGAAGATCATCTCTTCAAATGGCAGGACGAGGCATTTCTTGATGAGATTCATATGCTTCACATGCAACAGAGGAAGCTTGAAGACGATGTCGAGAAATGGAAGATGGTGAAGAAAAAAGAAGATGAACATGTTGGCTGCATTGGTACCATCGAATGGATTTGTGGAAAGCACTGTAAGAGAGAAAAATTATAGATAATGTTGTAAGGGTACCCATGTTGTAATTGTGTGATTGAGAATGATGTAAAACTGATGAATCTTTGCAAACCTTAAGCTATTATCTATGTTTGTCACTTGTTGATCATCATCTCTTAACAAAAGAAGTACTAACATAGTCATCAAACACACTTAATTTTAAGCACATGGAGGAGAATTGAAGACAAATTGAGTTTGAAACACATAACAACATCCTGTTTAACAAGTTAAAAACATCCATACAAACCACATCCTAGAGTTATTACAAGTTAAAAAAAAACAAAGACAAAACATTTGTACTAGCATAACCGCATAAAGACTACATCTTCCTCCTTAGTCTTGACTTGTTTGAGATTATTGTGTCGTGCCATCGAGTCCTAAAACAAAGATACAATGATTAGAAAGTAATACTAAAAGGGAGAACAAGTACATTTGATTCAATGAATGTACCTTCTCCTTAGGTTCTTTCTTGAGCTTCTATGCTCAGCGTTTGGTAACTCAGATTCAATCGAGCTTATGAGACCCTATAATTTTATATAATTATAAAGCTTCAGACAATCACAATTAATATATGATCAAACAATGCATTTAAAGGTTGAATTCTTACCTTTGAGCTGTCGGATAGAAGTACAAACTTCTCTCCATCTCCAAAATTGAGATCCCGTTTGAGTTACTTACAACTCACTGGCAAGTAGCACATTTTCTAAAAAATTGTTTTACATTTTTCAGTATCTTAATATCATTACTTCAATATTGTTCGAGTACTATATCTACCTAATGCCTGAGAAATCTAATGGTATTGAACTAAAAAAGATATATGTATCATAAATTGAATTTCCAAACATTTGTTAAAAATCATATTGTATATATAATAATCCATGTTCGATATTCGATGACTATGAATTAATGTTTTTATAAAAAATTCATTTCCTTTGAAACCGAAAGAAAGTTACTTTCCAAAATAAGAGATGAGTATTATTTATTGTCTAGCAAGCTTAGTAATGTTCATTCGTAAAACATGAACGTTCATGAACATAATAAATTACAATGAAGGAGCGTGGACTGCAAGAATGAGGGTAATGGTTTATGATAATAAATTCTATACTGTGGTTTGCTTTCTTAAATTGGGAAGAGTCTCGATTGTGGAGTTGCAAAGCTTGTTTTATTAAAAAGGTTAAATACTTTTAAAAATTGGTCAAATAAGAATTAAATAAAAAATAACTTCAATCTCATATCATTGATTTCTAAATTTACATAAGTTCTCCTACTATTATTATTATTATTATTATATTATTATTATTATTATTATTATTATTATTATTATTATTAAAGTGTATATAATAAATACAAAGTAAAATATGTCATTTTTAGTCATGTGCATTCATTTTTGGTTCGATTCCAATTTGATAATTCCATTTTTATTCAGTTCTAGTTCAAATTTTGGTAATTTGGATATAAATATATGGGACCAGTTGGATTAATGAAATTTGGTTTGAAATCAGTTTTGTTCGGTTCAGTTCAGATTTAGTGCAGTTTGGTTCTTGTGTTTTTTTTTTCAGTTTCTATCTAAGCAAATATTGAGAATCAGGTATTACTCCCAAAATTTTGGATCTGGTTTGAGTCGGTTTGATCCGGTTTGGGTTTTGCGGGTAGTTTAGTGTAGTTTTGGATAATTTCAGAAATTCAAATGAAATATCAAGTAATTCATGTATTAAAGATAAAATATCGAGTAATTAGGAGTATTCAGATTAAAGTATCGGATAATTTGAATAGTCTCATATAATTCGTTTAAAATATTAAGGTAATTTCTTTTTAGGTAATTCATTTATATTCTATAATATTTGACAGTCACAAACATAATTTTTTGGTCTATAAATTGTACTTTGGATATTTAGTTTTGTAACCCAAATTTAACTAATAATAGTTTGACTACTTTCCTCGCTATTGCTGCAATAAGCAAATCTCTTGTTTCTTCTTCATCTTCATAAAATTTCGCTGTTTCCTCATCTTCATAAAAAAATTTTGCTTCCTCATCTTCCTAAAAAATTTCTGCTTCCTCATCTTCTTTGAGTTTCTTAACATTTGCATTAGTTTCATTGTACTCTTTAATATTTTTATTTTTCTCCTTTCTTCTCCTCGATCGAGACTTTTCTCTTGATAGCATTTTCTCGAGATCTTTCGCATCATTCATTAACTCCATTTTTCAGGCAGTCTGAACCCTATCTTCCTAATATCCTACCAATATCAATTGTTTCTGGCTTGTTCTCCTTATCATGCATATTCATGTGGATCCAAGAAATGCTTTTTTATTATTCTCTTCACTTGAGAGCTTAGCAAGCTTTTTATCATAGTAAATCTCTGCTTTATCTCTTTTCTATCAAATAACATTCTTCACGTTTGTTTGACTAGTTACAAGGGAGGTGTCAAATACAAGATTCAAAGGTTGAATCACTCATGAGAATGTTGAAAATAAAATTTATGATGTTGTTTATTTGCTATCCCCTTTATAATTTTACCAACTTGGAAGCTTTCAAATTAGTTTTGAGCTCGGTTTTTCTATTTTTGCTCTATTTTTTTAGAATGCCAAAACTGCTCTTAAATATTTTTAGCAGATTTTCATCACTTCTATAAATATTTTTTTTTTGATTAATAATATTCACCTTCCAACAAAACAAACATTTTAGAAATGTTACATTATTTGCATGTTTCTCATGCAAATAGGAATCGATTTTAGAGATGGTGGTAAAATAGATTTACTAGTTCTATAACAACTCATTGGCAAGTAGCACATTTTCTAAATATTTTTTAAACATTTTTCAGTATCTTAATTTTTTTACTTCACTATCGTTCGAGTACTATATCTACTTAGTGCTTGAGAAATCTAATAGTATTGAACAAAGAAAAAAACTGATATATGTATCATAAATTGAATTTCCAGACATTTGTTAAAATTCACATGGTATATATAATAATCCATGTTTAATATCCGATTACTATAAATTAGTGTTTATGTAAAAAGTTCATTTCATTTTCAACCAAAAGAAATTTAATATTTAAAGTCAGAGATGAGTAATATTTCTTGTCTAGCAAGCTTAGTAATGTGAAAATATATTTATATTGTTCATTGCTTCTTAAATTGGGAAAAGTTTCTATTGTCAAGTTGCAAAGTTTGTTTTATTAAAATGCTTAAATACTTATAAAAATCGGTCAAATGAGAATTAAATAAGAAATAACTTCGATCTACGATTTCATATCATTGATTTTTAAAGTTAAATAAGTTTTCATATCATTATTATTATTAAAAGTGTATATAATATATACAAAGTAAAATATGTCATTTGTAATTATTTTTGAAATTGATTTACATTAAGTAGGCATGGGCATTCATTTTTGGTTCGGTTCCAATTTGATAATTCCATTTTTTTGTTCAGTTCTGGTTGAACTTTTGGTAATTTGGGTATGAATATATGGGGACCGGTTGGATTTATGAAATTTGGTTTAAAATTAGTTTTGTTCGGTTTGGTTCAGATTTAGTGAAGTTTGGTTCTTTTTTGTTTCAGTTTGGTTCTAAGAAAATATTGAGAATACTCCAAAATTTTGGATTTTGTTTGAGTCTGTTTGGATCCAGTTTAGTTTGGGTTTTTTTCATGTAGTTTTGTGTAATTTGGGATAATTTCAGAAATTCAAATGAAAATATCAAGTAATTAATGTCTTGATGATAAAATATCGAATAATTTGGAGCATTCAGATTATAAAAGTATCGGATAATTTGGATAATTTCATATAATTCGTTTGAAGTATTAAGGTAATGCATTTTAGGTAATTCGGTTATATTCTATAGTATTAGACATTCACAAACATAAATATTTGGTCTATAAATTGTACTTTTGGATATTTAGTTTTTTAAACAAAATATAACTAATACTAAGTAAACAAGTATTTCATGTATTTGGTACCTATTAGGTTATTGTTTCAGTTCTTGTTCAGTTTTGATTTTAGATTTTAAAATATAAGATCTGTTTGAATATTTGTGAGTTTCGATTGAGTTTCAATTTTGTTTATGGGTTTAGTTTGGTACAATTTTTTGATAAAATTCATACTCCTAAATTTCAGCGACTTTAGACTCATATGAAGATCCATAAATTATTGGGAAGGGTAAGTGGGAACTTGTAAACAGTTCTACATTTGAAGTTGGGAAAATTTTTCTCTAGTTTATAAATGTCCAAGTTCAAATGGTGCATGAGAGAAGATATTAAGACATCCACATGCACGTGCTGCCACCGCTGTATGTCTTGCTCGTGATTCTTAGTGGAGGGCATCGGCCCAATAAATATCTTTTTGGTCAAATTTTGATTACTATTTTGGATCAGAACTAAGAAGTTCAAGATGAATATTCTCTCTCACCTAAGAAAAAATGTTTGGTTTCTTTTCCAATTCTTTTTGGAAACAAAAATTGTTAAAATGAATATTCTCTTTCGCAAAACAAAATTGAATGAGTCAAAGTGAGTGCAAGCGGACGTTTCATAACTCCCATATCCAGAGATTTTTGCTTACATGCACATCTTTCTCATCTTCCCTTTAAATATATCGTCTCCTCTCACTTATAATAATATGTTTCACTATGAAAAGTCCAACTCTCTCTAGTTGTTTTTGTTTGCAAACGAAAGTCTTCCAGCAAAAATAGAAGTATATAATAGTTTGTAGATTCTGAAATTCAAGTGTTGCAAATACAGTCTCCCTACGGTTCTACCATGGGGTTCTTAATCTCACAAAACATCATACTACGATTGAAAGAATTAAGGAGAGAGATTTCGATCTGAGCTCCATGTTTTAATCGCTTTTTTACAAAATGTTTTCCGAGATTATGTTAGTTGCTTTCTTTACAATCATCACAATATGTTGATTTTTATTCGTAATTTCTTATTGATTTTATGATTCCTAGATGTTCGAGTTATTCACAAAGTACAATTTTTTAAATGAGTGTTTTACTCTATCATCATCATCTTCATCAAGTATTTGCAATATTGTCATTGGCAATACATCAACCACCATAAACAACCAATTTAAAGCTCTTAATCCACAAAAAACATTTTTTTTTTCTTTTTTTCTCATTTGTTATCCACACAAATCATATCTCTTTCATTTTCTCTCAAAACTCATCTGAAAAATTCAAGATTTTAATTTCAAACTTTGTAAGGTTCATAGAGACACTGAAACTCATGATTCTTGGTTATTAATGAGTTGATAACATTCTAGGTGAAGTTCTATGAGTTTAGAAAAGCTAAACAAGTCATCTTACATGTTCAAGATATGAAATTGATTTTGTTTTTCAGATTTGTTCATGAAGAAAACTATTGATGAAAAATAGTTTAAGAGGACAATTGATGAACTATAAAGTCTGGATGGACCAAGTGTTGGTGCGTATAGTTCAGGAGACCAATGACGTCAACCCTTTTTTCTTTTCATTTTCTACTATATATATATATAAAGATAACAAAGTCTCTTCCCGGTAAACCACATTATCAAGAACTAAGAGGTTATCTAAAATTTGACGTATAAATATATATATATATATATATATATATATAAAAGTAACTAATTATTTAAAAATCCTTAAATTATAATTAAATCAGTTAAATAACATATAATAATCCATAAATATATTTTAATCAATATTTCATTTTCACTTCCATCAAAATTTTAACATTATTTCTTCTGTTAATCTATAATAATTTATTAATCTATAATAATTTAGTGACAATACATAATATAGTCTAAACACATAAATTTCGAAAACTTAGTAAAGAAAATTCATAAGAATAAAAATGAAAAAAATCCATATACCCTATATTTCATGTTTGATCAAATTCATGCTAACAAAATGTTAAAAAAAAACAAATCTCATGAATTATTTCTTCCTCTTTTGACCAACAAGCCAAAGCTTATACAAAAGGATGAAAAAAACACAACCAAAATAATGTAAATAAAACATAGATTTAGAGGAATGAGTTTGAAAAAATCTGAAAAATATAAAATAAACAATTAAAAATAGTGAAAACACATAATATAACTTAAATTTGTGGATAATTTAGTCAATAAATAATAAAAATTAGTGAAAATTACATAATATAAGGAAAAACAAAAAAATTGAAGAATAAATAGACAAAAATCATAATAAAAAGAGAAAATAAGTTGATAATATTTGTTTTTAGTGTTTCATCAAACCTATACCAACAAAACGAGTGAATATAACGAAATTGTTTCTTTTGTCACTAAATTCAAACTTCAAAAAATAATAAAATAGAAGGAATAGAACTACAAACAATGATTAACATATAATAAAAACAAAATAAAAGTAAACATAAGGAAAAAATAATTACGTCGCATAAAAAGTAAAACAATGTCTCATTAAAATCACAATTATGACATTATGCAATTTAATCAACTGTAACTACTTTAGCTCTCAATAATTTTAAAAACTATAAAAGGAAATAATCATATGTAAATAATAGTTAATCATTTGAAATTATAAAAATACAATTTCAAACACTTAAAAATCAATTCCCTCCCCTAGTTTTATATATGAAGTTTTATTTATCCAAATACAATAATGCCAAACTTTGACAAAAGAAAAACAATGCCAAACTAAATGATGTCATTCGATAATAGATTTTAGTTTATTTATAAATATATTAAAATTAAATTCATAAATAAAAATTTTAAAATAACAACTTAGACAAAAAATTACTAATTTAGTAACAAAAAATTAGATGAAACTTTATTTCTCTTAAACTAACCAAAATACATATTTTTTAAGGATGTATCTAATGCTAAGTTTGAAGTATTTTCATTTATGGTAACTTCTTAGATGATTTTAAGTGAGTTTCATTTTTTTTTGTTAAATCGTTTTTAAAAATTTACTAAAACCGTAAAGATTGAATTTCTTTGGTTTTAGTTGAAAATAATCCAACAAAATACTATAAAGGAGAATTTTTAAAAATACCATTTTTCTTGTACCACTTTTCATTTTTACCTTCATTAAATAGATATTTTTAAAAATACCAGTTTTTTAAGAGGCAAATTTTTTAAAATTAAATAGAATTTTAAATTTTACATTCCTAAACTCTACACCCACCCAACCCTATCCCTTAACTCTAAACCCTAAGTTTTAGATTAATTAATCCAAGGGTTATTACTGTGTTTTTTCCTCTTAAAAAACAAGGGTAAAAATGATTAAAGTTTTTTTGAAAAGTGGTACAAAGAATGTGGTATTTTTGACAATTTCTCTACTATAAATTACTAGAAATTTCATAAAACTTAAAATTTTAAAATATTTAAATTAGTTTATCAAATTTAAAATTATAATTCATTTAATAAAATTTCATTTTTAAAACAACCTTAATTTTGTCATTTTGTACCATTCAATTCAAATTATTAACCGAACAAACTCGTCTACATTAGTGAACAAACGTCTAAAAGCTTTATCATTCTAAAGTGAGAAATATTTTAAGATAGTTCTAATTTTTTTTATCAAAATTAGTTTTTAAATAAAAAATAATTAAAATAGATTTTATTAAAAAGTGTAAGTATACATTTATACTTTTTGATCAACTAATCTAGACTTAGGATTCAGAGTTATGAGATAGAGTTTTAAAGATGAGATTTAAAATTAAAAAAAAATAAAACAAATATTAAAATTTTCAACACAAAAAATGTTTCAGTCATTTTTATGACTATTTTTGTGATAAAAATCTTAGAAAACTATGTGAGAGAATCTATACTATTAAAAAGAAGACTTTTTTTGAGGTGCCTTCTTTTTTTAAAGTATTTACAACTATACCACTATCTTATTTAAAACATATACTTTTTTGTTATCTTTATTATTCCATATAATCTCTTTAATTCCAACAAATTATATATTGCCTTATTTATCTCTCCATTTCAACTTAATATTTTAAGCTTAAAAAATGGACGATCCCATAATTGAATACGTTTTAACTATCTACATTATTTGTATGGGATACTAAAGTAAACCCACTGATTTTCATTAATTATAAAGTAGTAGATTTTTAGGATTGTTTTTATGTATTGAAACTTACTCCTTATTAATATGTTCTAAATAATGCAGTATTACATCGTGAGTGTTGTTTATGGTCGGTCATTAAAGCATGATCATAACTCAATAACCCCTAATTTACAAAACTCTAAACCCCAAATAATATTTTGTTTTTTAAGTTTCAACTATCTATACTATAATAAAAGTTTAATATGAGAGCATATGGGGCTGTCCACGTCATCACTTTAATTCAACCAATCACAATGTCTGTTTCTGCCATGTTGTCATGGGCTTCAAGAAAATCGATCGGGCGTAAATACATAAAATTGGTTGGGTTTTGTGGTCCATATTAAAATCAATCAAATCTTTCATAAATCTATAGGACTCCCTTAAATCTCAAAATCGGGCCATGTGTCCTAACACACTTGACTGTTAAATGCATAATGTTCTATTTGTTTTCAATCTCTCTCCTTAGACTAAATTATTTCATATGCAAGAGTACAATTTTCTCCATTGCCTGATATTTTGGGATTACTTGAGCCTTTATCACTTGGCTTTTTTTTACAGCATCAATTACTTTAGTTATGTTGGAGAAGTTGTTAGTGTTCGACTTATTGTAAACCCCGAGGATAAGCATGTGGACTATGGCTTTGTTGAGTTTACTTATGTTGACGCAACACTTAATGCCTTCCGACTCATGAATGGTGAATATTTGCTCGATCACATGATTTTTTTTGATGTGGTTAAGCTACCTCTGTACCGTCTTCTACCCAAGTAAATTTTACTTTCCATTTTATGGAATTTATATATTTTGCTAGAGTTTTAACATCATTTATATAAGACTAATTTATATATTTTTTTGTTAATTAGGTATAACCTTGCAGAGAAGCTCTGGTAAGAGATCTAATGGTGAAGTTTTTTTTGTAAAGACTTGATGAAACTTGCTATGAAGAAGAAGAAGTCCTTGATGAAACTGAAAGTTTTATTGAGGTACTTAAAGAAACGTTTAGCATTTATTAACATGAACTGTAGAAGACGACAACTTTAATGAGACCTTTAAAGTAGTTTTCAAATATTTTTCATCGACTATAAATTAACAATATTACAAAATGTAATAAACTAACAATATAGAATATGTATGTTTTATTTTTTTCCATAATACAGCTACGTTTGTGTCAATATCAATTATTAAATATTTATAACTTACCTCAATTTTTAATTGATAAAAAAAGAATATAGCATTTGTACAAGTATAATTTTGTTTGAACTGTGAAAATAAGAAGCTACAGCTAAACTACAAATATTTGAAATATTCATTTGAAATGATTTATTCAATCAGTTTGAAAATCTTTTTCCTATCATTTAGGTTGAATCGAATGAAATAGTCATTTCGTCAATTATACTAATAAATAGATAAAATAATAAAGAGACTTTTTGCATGATGAAAAATTGAGCAATTGATCTTTATTTTATTTTTTTGTACATTATTCTATTATTTTTTTTCATCAATTCCTAAACATATTTAACGGTTACACCCAAAAACAATAGCAAAAAAAACTGTTTTCTGGCCTTAATACAACTTATAAGAAACAAATAATGATTAGCAGCGAATTATTATGGATGATTGGAATCTTAATTTCAATTAATATATAAATAAATTTAATATTATTCGTTTTTTATTCAGTTGTCAATATGTCTTCACTGCTTCTCGCTGATCTGCACACAATGTAGATCTATTTCTATTATCTTTTAAATTCTTTTTTAAAATTCTTCTTTTCAGAGTTTTTCTTCAAACATTTATCTATTTTTCTGTACAATTTTGGTTAGTTCTTATATGATGTACTATATCGTAATATAGTAATAGCAAAAGTGTGAAGAAAAAGAATCAAGTGATATCATAAAATTGAATTTTATGAAATATTTTAATTTATTTTTATTCAATTTATGTACCAATTTATACGTACTTTGATACTGAAATAAACTTTTTTTGAATTTTAATAATTTAAAATTTTCAATCAGAAAAACAATACGTAATTTATAATATAGGGAAAAAACCCGGGCGTAGCCCGGGGAAATCTCTAGTTAATAATAAAACATCATCCTACAAATATGGTAACTATTAAATAAATGCCCATATCTAACAAAATATTTAGTAGCTTGATTCTCAAATTTGTTAACATACCGACATCTTTAATAACTATGCAAAATACGCGGCTAATCGTTATTGTTGAAAATTTGTTTTCAAATCAATAAAACAATATAGAAACAAGAAAATATATCAGAAGTATTGTTGATCGTAAATATCGAATATACTAAAAAAATCACAAATTTTTGAGTAAAAAGGTAGGTTTGTGCGTTCGGGTCTTTGGATCGAATTCGGATCAATTTTTTTCGAGTTCGGATCCTTCGAGTTTTATATATTTGGATCCAATATGTACTTAAAATTATGGTTCGGGTTCAGGTATGTTCCGCTCGGAACTGGGCTAACTCGGATCTATAACTAAAATGCATATAAAATATTTGTAATTTTCGAGTCTATAACAGTTCCAGGTTGGGTATTTAAGATCTGAAAAAATCTGAAGTATCCAAAATTAATGAATATTTAGCCAAAATCTATCATATTTTTTTTTTGTAAAATAACCAATATTAACTATTAATAATTGAAAATAAACATTTATACTCTAAGTTTAACATTTAAATTTCATATTATTTGCAAAATGTTATAAAAATAACAATGAAGACTGCTAACAAAAAAAAAAACATCTCAACTAAATTATAAACTAAAATAGAAAATTAAAAACATGAAATTATAGTTTTGGATATTCAGGTCTTTTAATCGAGTATAAAGTAGTTTTTAGTATGTCAAGTCTATTCACATTGGTTCTTTTCGGCTCAGAATCTATTTGGATTGGTTCTTTTCGATTTCAATTCTTTCGGGTAAAGCAATTTTATATCCAATAGATACTTATAAATTTTTTGTTCAGTTTTGGGTGAAATATTTTCGGCTTGATTCCATTTCAAATTTTTTGGTCCGTATAACATGTCCATTCCTAGCAAAAAACTCTATTTTATAGTATGATAAAAACAAAATAACCACTCTAAACTTCTACATTCAAATGTTAAAATTCTAATATAAACTGGTTTTTACTATTCAAAACGCTGATCAAAATATAGTTACTCTTTGAAAATTGGTCAGCTAAAAATATTTTTTTTTAGTTTTTTTTTTCTCATTTTCTCCATTCTTCATTAGCAATTAGCAGTGTCAAGTAAAAAGCTCCACAATAATTCTCGAACCCTCTCGATTAATAGTGAAGAAAATCATTCTCTGAAAAAAACTCGAATTTGGGGTATATTCTACGACAAGCATGGCAATCATCTCCGAGGTTGAAGAGGAAAGCAGGAGCCGACCCTCGATGTTACCGTTTAGGGCGACCTTCGATTCTTCGAACCCATTAGGTATCTTGGAGAAAGTGTTCGACTTTCTCGGCGAACAGAGCGATTACCTGAAGAAACCCTCCGCCGAGGAGGAGATCGCCGCCGCGGTTAGGGCGGCCAAGGAGAAGTTGACGAAAGCCGGGAAGAAAGCTGAGAAAGAGAGTGTGAAGGAGGTAGCTGATAAACCTGTTGAGAATAAGCCTATGGAGAAGGAGAGTGTGAAGTCTACTATGGCTGCGTCAAGCTCAAAGCCTAAGGAAGATAAAGAAGCTGGTCCCATCGGTAAAATATCAAATCTTTTTTTTTTATTGTATTGAATCTGGAAACTAGCAAGGGCTCTTAGAATTGGTACTTTTATTCATATTGATGAATATGCTGCGAAATTAGAACTCGAATAGTAAAGGAGAGTTCTTTTCACATTTGTGTTTTCTTGGTCTCGATCATGTGTTATATCATCCTTGGAGATGATTTTATAGCGTTTGAATCAGTGAACTGTTTATTCCATACTTGTTCTTCTGAGGTATCCAGCATCATCACTGTTCACTTAGCTCCATTAACCACTTTAGAAGGAAGATTTTGAGTTATGGAACCTGATGTCTCAAGCAAAACCTTATAGATTCTGGCCGCAAATCGCTTTTCTCTTTTTTCTTTCAGAGTTAATTTTGTGTTCTGTTTCTTTTGCAGTGCCTAACAAAGGTAATGGAACTGATCTTGAAAACTACTCATGGGTTCAGACTCTCCAGGAGGTTACAGTTAACATCCCAGTTCCTACTGGCACTAAAGCACGCTCTGTTGTGTGTGAGATTAAGAAGAATCGTCTTAAGCTTGGTCTCAAAGGCCAGGATCCAATCATTGATGTAAGTTTATTTGCTATTCTTTATCACAAGAACTATTCAAATGCCATGATTGCCAGCCCTTCTACTAAAATTAGCAAACTTTGAAATGCTTGTAGGGAGAGCTCTACCGACCTGTGAAGCCTGATGACTGCTACTGGAATATTGGTATATACCTAAATCCCAAGTTAAACAATACACAAAAGATTTTAACTTCATGGTTGGTAAGCAATATGATTCTCTCTGTGGTGCTTTGCAGAGGATCAGAAGATGATATCAATTCTGTTGACTAAGCAAGATCAGATGGAGTGGTGGAAATGCTGTGTGAAAGGTGAACCTGAAATCGATACCCAGAAAGTTGAACCAGAGAACAGTAAATTAGCTGACCTTGACCCTGAAACTCGCTCCACTGTTGAGAAAATGATGGTACCGTTGTCTTTATAAGATCCATTTAAGTTTTTCTTCTGTGAAGACGCTAAAGTGTTTTTTTTGGTTATTTGTTATCTCTAGTTTGATCAAAGGCAAAAGCAGATGGGTCTTCCAACGAGCGATGAGCTACAGAAGCAAGACATTCTCAAAAAATTCATGTCTCAGGTAAACAAAACATCTCCCCAGAAACATCTGTATCTTCGGTTCTCATCATCCTGAATGGTGTTCTTCTTTTCGATTCTTTACATGCAGCATCCAGAGATGGACTTCACAAACGCAAAGATAAACTGATCGTCCTGTTGTCTTGTCTGGTCTCTCTGTAAACATAAAACCAGTTTTGCTTCTTCACCTGCTTGTTTTTCTTTGCATCTTTTAGAAAATCTTGTTCCTTTAAACTGCTTTTGTTTTGTATACGTGAACTAGGCATACCTGTTCGGTTACTCGCCTAAGCTCTGTGGTTTAGTTTTGTTGATTGAACCTTTGTTGATATTCGGTTTGCTTCAAATTATGAGTCAGCTCTTAAACCGGACAAAACTTGGCATCATTGTACTTTCTCTGTTCGATTACGTCCTCCCTAGTGCTTCTTTGTCACGTGACAGTGTGGTGTGACACATCACACATGGCCACATGGGGCTTCTTGGATACATCATGAAGCTGCCGTTTTCGGTAAAAAGATGAACCGGGACCACGTGACACGTTTGTGGTCCACCCCGGTGAAGTTTGGAATGTGGTCCACATTGTTGTTGTCGTTCCTCTACAACCTTCTTTCTTCAACTTCACATAGGGAATAATGAAACCCATCAATCTACTTGCGTAAATGCAATACCAACGTCCTTCATTTGCTTTAAACGCATTCACTTTGAAAGCAAAAGATTCTTTCCTCTCAGTGTTTACATGACATGTGTCCAATTTTTTGCAAGGTTTTAGGCTATGATGGTGATAAGGTGGAAGTGGTACAACAGTAACAGCCACATCTGTTTTACCATTATTCGCAAAACTGCGTTGTGAATGCACAAATGTATTCGACTTAAATTTTGAGTTTGGTTCGGTTTAGTTTGATATTAGGTTTAGTTAATATTCTAACTAAACTTAGGTGAAGTTAGTTCAGTTTGGTTTGTACTTGGTTTGTATTTGGTTCGATTAATGTTGACTTTGGTTTTGATTTGGTTTGGTCTGCGGTTAAGGCGGTAGAACTGCCTACATGTACTTTTTTTGTATTCATAACAAGTTTAATCATGAATAGAACTTTTTCGACTGGTTCAAATGGAAGAGGAGACATTTCAGATCATTTTAGCACGAATATAGTGGACGGAAACATAATTGGCTATTTATGGTTTTGTCGACATTAATCAATTATTTGAAAGAGACAACCGGAGTGTCCACCAAATGAGTCTAATCCTCGATTATCAATTCAGCATCAGATTATAAACCAATGTTAGAACTCTCTTTAGTTACATAACATCAATCTTAATCTCCTTTATATTTTAAGTTGGGGATGTAACCAAAGATGTAAACATAGATTGATTTGACTTGCCATGTGAGTTTTAGGAGTCACCAATACTGATGATGACACAACTAACACTTATATACAATGAATCCAGTGAACTAAAACATATTAAATTCTGGCTTATTATGGATTTCTAACTTAAAACTAATTAGTATAAATGAATTGGTTATAATTATTTATATATTATTTAATTATATCTCCAACTACTAATATAAAACTTAGTTTCATTCATTAACATTTCTTCTCACGTTCGTCCATAAGCAATTATTGAAACACATTCCAAGGAATGACTCAATATCGAGTGACTCTGATACCATATTAAATTTGAATTTACTATAATTTTTTAATTTAAAATTAATTTGAATTTATTATAAATTTTTAATTTAAAATTAATTTGTGATAAATAGATTGATTTTAACCTTTACATATTATTTAATTATTTTCCAAACCGGTTACGGTATCTAATCAAATCATAGTTATTATGAAGCCTAAATTATTAAAAAGTTACCCTTTACACATAAAAAATCATTTTTTCTTTTGCTTTACATTCTATCCAGTTTTAACACATTATTGGATGCAATTGTAAACAGGGGTGAGTAAATTATATTCTTCTGCTTCATTCGAATTTTTATTTCTGTACAAAACCATAGAATTAAGAATTTAAATTATAATCTGACATAAGTGTGCGAACTCTTCAAAAAAAAAAGTGTGTGAACTCCTCTAACTAGTTTTTTTTTTGGGAAAAATGTTTTTTTTGAACCAAAAAAACCATAAGATTGTTCCATTAGCATAAAATCAAATTTTTACCATTTTTACCTTTAATGTCCTTTCTATTTTTTTAAATAAATCAAAATAAATTGTTTTGAAAACCAAAAAATAATTGAAAATACAAAATATTGATGAAATACTTATACTAATGTATTGGTATTTTTTTTGGGTTGAAAAAGTTGTTAAATAAAAAATTAAATTTCTTTTCTACGGATAAAAAATGTCGTATTCTACAAAATAGAATCGAAATCCACATTTTGTTATGTGTCATATATTTTTTTTTAAAAAATGTAATCTGCTAAAAATAAAGTAATCCAAATAAATTGGAAATCCTCAATCTGCACTTTATCTATCTTTCTAAAGTATACGAAATTAACAATCTGCAATCCACTAATAATCTATTCAGTCATAGAACTTAGTTTCAAACATTGTAATTGTCTTCTACCTATATTAGAATTCAGATTCTACGAATAAGTATAAACAGTTGCGAAAATTAAGAAAAACTAGTTATGAAAATATTTGCAAATATTATGTTTTCTTATCTTTAAATTTGATTTTTTGAACAAAAAAGTAAAAAAAATCAGTTTCTTCAATATATCGTCTTCTTCAACCTCTCTTCCATATTTTTTTTTTTCATAAAAGATTTCACAAAGTTTCTTCCATGATGCATATCTATGCTTCATGTGGTGTATGGGAATTGGTTGGTGCTTCTGATGAAAATTCTCTAATGATGAAAACAAGGGGGGGGAAAGTTACTTGATTTGGAAAGTAATATGCGAAAATCGATTTGGGGGTTCTATTTTTTCCTTTGTTTAATTAGTTAAATGTTTAATATATTTTAATATTTTTTAAATATATAGGTAATTCTATTTTCTAAGGTTAGTATTGTGATTTTCAAAAATATTATACTAATGAAATAATTAGAAAAACGATTATACTAATGGGACAACTTTATAGTTTTTTTGGCTCAAAAAAAGTATTTTCTCTTTTTTTTTTTGACAAAAGGCTTAATAACTCTTCTAACTAGTTGCCTTAACATCATTAGCTAATCTTATAATTAACTTCTATAACATTTTATATGACCACGAGAATACTATAGCTCACGACGATATGAGTGCAGTTCTCCTGCACAAGCAGTTCTCCCGCACTAAAATCATCATTCACTTTTTTTTTTCTAAAAGCAGTTTAAGCATGAAATATGCATGCAGTTCGATTTTTGTAGAAAAGCGGGAGATCTGCATGCAGTTCGATTTTTGTAGAAAAGCGGGAGATCTGCATGCAAATCTCACCCGTTAACATTTAGTGGTGTTGATATATTTTTTTCTTTTTTTCCAGTAAATGATTTTATTACAAACACTTAAATTCAAAATATATTTATATGTTTTTATAAATAATTTACAATGATTACCTTAAACTATATATCTCAAACTATAATACCATTTGTGTCATTTTAAAGTTGTAAGAATGACATCCAATCGCTGACAAAACACAACATTTTCCAAAAATATGATATAAATCTTCTTACATAAATTTCGGCATGGGTAAGTAGTTAATAATGTTTTTTAGTTTTTAGAATAGTCAATATATATGTAAAATGGTTGAATTTTGTTAAATCTATAGAGAGAAGACAATTTTAAATGAATGCTTAACCGAGAACAAGTATTTATTGAGTTGTACGATCCAGTAATTTTTATGACCAATTACTGTTTCAAAGATCCTACACTCACTGATAGAGTATTTCGTTGTGATAAGTTCAACCAATAGTTTAATATTAGCGTAGCCTACTGGTTCTCCAAAGAAAAACTTGATCAACTAAAAAGAAAAGAGAAAAAGTACAAACATCTTATGGAAAATTCTACAGGCCTTTCGGTCAGTCCTACAACATCTAAGATATTTGTTATGATATTATAGTGTAATTTTTAATTTTTTAATATATGATATGAGATTTTGAACTGCTTTTGCCATTCATAACTTATAACAAAATTACTTAATCTGAATATCTCATGCATGATCTGCTTGATCTACACCTGTTCCGCTTGATCTGCACTTGTGCCGCTTGATCTGCACTTGTTCCGCTTGATCTGCATGATTTGTTTGATTTGCACCGCTTGAACTGGTTTTACTATTCGGAACAATATACATGGCTTCGAGCGGTAAGAGTATTGTGTGTATGTTCATAACCATATTAAGACATTATTTGTTTGTTTTATTAAGTAGTACTTTATTTTATATCAGTTATCTGATCACTCTCGAGTAGTTCAACCAAAAGAATATAGTACTCTTGGATCGTCTTTTTGACATTATGTTGTTACATCAGTGCCACTACATCAAATATGATTATACAGTTATGAGGTGATTTACGTCTCTCGAATCAAGCCAAAATATTCTAATATGTACAATATAAACTTTATAAATATTCTGTAAGGTTTTAAAAGTTCTGTTAATGTATTAAAGAATGAGTTTTAGAAGTTGAATAAAAACAACTTTTTTAAAGTGCTCATCTACCGATCGTGGACTGCTACACAAAGTGATACAAGAAGTGAAGCTGTGTATTTGAATTGAGGATTGGAATCAAAGGCCGACTTAGAGCTAAACTAGAGATTATTTGGAAACTAAGAAAACTGTGATTTACTTTGCATAAAGGAAAATCATCAAGGAAATATTTCCAAAATGTTTTATATAAGATTTAGAAATGTTTTATAAAGGAAGATTTGAGAATATTTCTTCTTTGGAAAATTGGTTAGGGTGAGCCACGAATCTACTGAGTATCAGTAGAGAGAGCGTACCTTGTGTTAGATACCACCTCAAAAGAAAGATCAAAACATAAGGGTTTGGGGTTCAATCTATGTGAACACAAAACATAAGGTTTATGGGCCATGAGGGGTTTTTTGGGTTAAATATAAATCATTGAGCATGTTAGGATAGTGTCTATGTTTGAGTGTGACATGTAAGTCAACTTTAAAGGGAGCTAGTAAGACAATTTTCTCTTTGTTAAGAGAAACTTTAATTATTTTTTGTTGTAGTACTTTGTGACATATATAAAACAATGTATTTGTATGTATTACTCTCTATGTTAAATCGATCTTGCAATTTTTATTTGTATCAAGGCGAGTTACCGAAGACACTGGTGAGATTTTGAATGCAAGAAGGATGATAGAGTACATCAAAAAGCATAATGGTTAGGGGTGGGCACGATTGCTTGCTACTCAGCTTGTACTCGCTACTTGGTTCGTACTTGACTCTTAAAGTCGAGTATTCGTTTTGTTTAAGTCGAGTATCAAGTCGTTTATTTCAATTACTTGCAAGTACAAGACAAGTATCAAATACTAAAATGAAAACAATTACTTTGCGTTGTTGGCTTGTTACTCGTGACTTATTACCTAATTTACTATCCGTTTTTACTTTTAGACAAAAAAATCTCTATAATCAAACTACATGTTTATACGATAAATAAATTAAAATGATATACTATAGAAATATTTTAAAGTTTTTTATTTTATATTTATCATATATTGACTTAGAACATATAAAAAGTAAAGAAATATTCTTTATTAAAAATTGTTTAGTTTAGAATTCTAACTAACTAATTTTTTTCTTAAACTCATATGCACGGTTTAAGTAGCTAAAATTAATAAATTATTATTAAATAATTTACAAATAATTATATAATAATCTATAAACTAGTTTAGAAATAGCAAGTAGTTAAATATGACAAGTACTTGTAATTATACCAAATTTTATTAAGTAATTTAAAGTGCAAGTACTCGTTCCAAAATTTTATTACTCGAACAAGCCAAACCAAATACCAAATATGCCAAAAACGGAAAGTACTTAGCTTGTGCCCACCCTTATAATGGTTAAGTAAAGCAGTGTACGGGTGAGGTCTTTTTTTTTTTTGATCAAAGTGGGTGAGGTATTCTAAAACTTAATCATCAAAGGGAAGATTATTAGTACAGTGAGTGAGTGAAGGCTAAGTTTTATTTTAGTGAGAGACTACAGAGAAAATTTTTAGCCCATCATCAATTCATTACCATCTTCTTGAAAACAAAATAAACTCAAATATGAAGAAAAAATCCGATTTTCCATGAATTTTCTATATAGCATATATATCTTTTGCGGAGATAAATAAACGAATTAGAAAAAAAAGAAAAGACGGACACCGTTATTATGTTGGACTCGCACTCACTTGATTAAGTTTTTTCCCATAGCAAAAAAAGAGAGAGAGAGAGAGGAAGGTATTCCCACTAATTTATATATTCATGTGGAGTACGATCCAAACTGGAAAATGTCTTATCAATGATGATTTTATAAATATACTAAATAATCCATGCAAGTGTTGATTATATTACTTTTGATTTGAAAAATGATGTGGATCATTATAAATATGTCCAAAGTTACATGTGAATTAATATAACCGATTCAGTACATTTTTAAAATAATTATTAAATTACCTAGTGGGTTGATTATTCTCAGACGAACCACTAGAAATACACAATGCATCCATTGATTGTATCAGAAAAGCCAAATGTAGCATTATTCACTATCGTGGGATGAAGAGAGACAAGATATCTACAAAAACGTAGATAAATAAAAAACGAGAAAATGATTAAAATGTCGATGTCAACAAGAAACTAAAAGACTTAACATGATTGGGGGGGGGGAGGGGAGGGTTGAAGAATAAACTTTTGTTTTCTCTACTTCGAGTAGTAAGTCATCCCAGATTGTAGGAGTTAATGATGAGTTTGTTTAGCTAATAAGTTAGGCAAACTAGAATAAGTTGTTAGGGTTTTGTTAATTTTTTTAAGATCACCTTTGTTTCATATTAAATGTAAGTTTTCACATTCACTCTTTGTTTATTCTAAACACCAAGTGGTAACAGAACCACAACGAGCCTGATACGAGAAAAGAGAAAGAGATGAGTGAAAGAGACACTTTGATCATCCCTAAATTTGATGGTGACTATGAGCACTAGGCAGTGTTAATGGATAACTTGCTCAGTTATAAGGAATAATGGGATCTCATTGAGACGAGGATAACATAGCCAGAGAGGAATGTGATCCTAACAGAAGCACAAAGAATCGAGCTAGCTGAGCAAACAGTCAAGGATCACAAAATTAATAAATATCTATTTGCATGAATAGATAAAACCATCTTCAAGACAATTCTTAAGAAGGAGACATCGAAGGATCTATGGGATTCCATGAAGAGGAAGTTCCAAATAAATGAGAGAGTACAAAGTGCTCAACTGCAGAGACTAAAGAGAAGTTTTGAAGTGCTGGAGATGAAGATGGGAGAGACAATCACAGAGTAATTTTCAAGAGTGATGGAGGTGGTTAACAACATGCGTAATCTTGGAGAAGATATGACGGATGCTAAAGTACTGGAGAAGATTCTGAGATCTTTGGTTGATAAGTTCACGTATGTCGTGTGCGCCATTGATGAATCAAACAATATCAAAGAACTCAACTTTATATCAAAGAACTCAACTTTAGAGTTCATTGATGGTTTTGGAGCAAAACCTCAGTAAGAACATGGGAGAAGAATAAATGTTTGTCTTGTCTATTTCGAGTAGTTTGATCTTTTCACTTTGAGTAAGTCATCCCAGATTGTAGGAGTTAGTGATGAGCTTGTTTAGCTAATAATTAAGACAAATTAGAACAAGTTGTTAGGGCTTTGTAAAGTTTTTTTAAGACCACCTTTGTTTCACATTGAATGTAAGTTTTCACATTCACTCTTTGTTTATTCTAAACACCAAGTGGTATTAGAGCCACAACGAGCTTGATACGAGAAAGAGAAAAAGAGATGAGTGAAAGAGACACTTTGATCATTCCTAAATTTGATGGTAACTATGAGCACCATGCAATGTTAATGGATAACTTGCTCAGTTATAAGGAATAATGGGATCTCATTGAGACGGGGATAACATGGCCAGAGAGGAATGTGATCCTAACAGGAGCACAAAGAACCGAGTTAGCTGAGCAAACAGTCAAGGATCACAAAGTTAAGAAATATCTATTTGCATCAATAGATAAAACCATCCTCAAGACAAATCTGAAGAAGCAGGCATTGATGGATCTATGGGATCCCATGAAGAGGAAGTTCCAAGGAAATGAGAGAGTACAAAGTGCTCAACTGCAGAGACTAAAGATAAGTTTTGAAATGCTGGAGATAAAGATGGGAGAGACAATCACAAAGTAATTTTCAAGAGTGATGGAGGTAGCTAACAACATGCGTAATCTTGGAGAAGATATGACGGATGCTAAAGTACTGGAGATGATTATGAGATCTTTGGTTGATAAGTTCACGCATGTCGTTTGTGCCATTGAGGAATCAAACAATATCAAAGAACTCAACTTCAGAGTTCATTAATGGTTCATGAGCAAAACCTCAGTAAGAACATGGGAAAAGAACAAGCGATGAAGGTAGAGGGACAGTGGAAACCTGAGTATGCAAGAGGCAGAGGACGATTCCAAATTTCCTCACGTGGATGAGGACGCGGGAGTTATCAAGGTAGAGGGCGTGGGAGCATAAGATACAACACAGAAAATGTTGAATGCTACAAGTGCCACAAGCTAGGACATTACAAATTTGAATGTCCACGCTGGGAAAAGGAGGAGAATTATGCTGAGATGGAGGAATATATGCTCTTAATGGTGCATGCAAATATATTTAAGAACATGTATGGTTTTTGGACTCTGGCTGCAGTAACCACATGTGTGGTACAAAGGAGTGGTTTGTGGAGTTTGATGGCAACTTTTGATAGAGTGTCAAACTTGGTGATGACCGACAAATGATGGTAGAAGCTAGAGGTAGCTTGATCTTAGACGTTAATGGTATAATAACATCACCTCGGTCTACTATGTTCTAGGGTTGAAGAACAATTTGTTCAGCGTAGGACAACTACAAGAGAATGGACTTCAAAACATTATTGAAGACAATGTGTGTGAAGTTTGGAGTAAACAACAAAGGAAGCTGATTATTCAATCAAATATGTCAAAGAATAGGATGTTCATGGTACTGCTTTTGTGAAGAAAGCCAAGGAAGGAGTGGAGACAAAGTGTCTGCAAGTTTCGATGCAGGAAGATGAAATTTGGCACAAGCGCTTTGGTCATCTGAACACCACAAGCTTGAGATCATTAGGAGTGAAGAAGATGGTTAAGGGACTGCCTACTAGCACTCAATAAGAATGCGAGATAGTGTGTGAGATATGTATCCGTGGAAAAAAAAAACTGGTAGAGCATTCCAAAGAAGAGTTTATGGAAGGCTACTCACGGCCTGCATTGATTCACATTGACATTTGTGGACCAATCACACCAGTATCAGAGAGTGGCAAAAGGTATATAATCAATTTCATTGATGATTATTGTAGAAAGTGTTGGAGTTACTTCTTGAGAGAGAAGTCAGAGGCCTTTTTAAGATCTTTAAGGAGTTCAAAGTTGGCGTAGAAAGAGAGTTAGGACAAACTCTTGTATGTCTCAGAACAGAGAGAGGAGGGGAATACAATTCAAAGGAGTTTGAAGAATACTGCAAGGAAAATGAAATCAAAAGGCAGTTGACAACATCATACACTCTTCAGCAAAATGGTACCGCAGAAAGAAAGAACCGAAGCACCATGAATATGACAAGGTGTATGTGTAACAACCCGCCCCGTAGGACCCGTGGGTTTTCAAGAAAAAGTTCAATGACAAGGGTGAGATTAACAAATTCAAGGCAAGACTCGTAGCAAATGGTTATCATCATAAGGAGGGAGTTGACTTTCATGAAGTATTTTCTCTAGTAGCCAGATGGGATACAATTTGAATGTTGATAGCTCTAGCCTCAGGAAAAGGCTGGAACGTATACCAACTAGACGTTAACAGTGCCTTCTTGTACGGAGAACTGGGTGAAGACGTGTATGTAGAGAAACCTAAGGGGTTCGAAGTCGAGAGTGAACATGATAAGGTCTATAAGCTCAACAAGACATTTTATGGCTTAAGACAAGCTCCACGGGCTTAGTACAATTATAATGATGGATACTTCAAGAAGGAAAAGTTTGAGAAGTGTTTATGTGAACACATATTATTCATCAAAAGGGAAGGAGAAGATGTTATGGAGGTTAGTATTTACGTTGATGACTTTATCTATACGGGGAATTCATCAACAATGCTTTTGCAGTGTAAGACTTCAGTGATGGAGGAATTAGCAATGAGTGATCTCGGGAAGATGAATTTCTTCCTATGAGTAGAAGTGAGTCAAGATGAACAAGACATCTTCATCAACCAACAAAAGTATGTAGAAGAGACATTGTTAAAGTATGGAATGCAGGACTGCAACTTGGTGAAAATTCTATCGTGCCAGGGAACAAACTGAATAAAACAAGAGGAGGAGATGAAGTAGATGCAACCAAGTTCAAGCAACTTGTGGGAAGTTTAAGGTATCTAACTATAACTCGTCCAAACTTGATCTATACAGTAAATTTGGTGAGAAGATACATGGAATATCCAAAGGAGCAACACTTGTTGGCTGCAAAAAGGGTATTGAGGTATGTCCAAGGAACTTTAGAGTATGGGATCTTCTACAAGCGTGGTGGTGATCAGAACTGGTGGGATTTGTAGACAGTGACTACGCATGGAATTTAGATAGGACATCTGGTTTTGTGTTTATGCTGGGTGGGAGTGTTGTTTGGTGGGCATCAAAGAAGCAAGCCAGAGTGACCTTGCCTACAACAGAAGCTGAGTTTCTTGGAGCAACATATGGAGCCTATCAAGCAGTCCGGATGAGGAACATACTAGAAGAGATAGGGTTCAGTCAAGATGAGAGAACAACTTTGTTCTGTAACAATAGCTCCACAATCAAGTTATCAAAAAATCTGGTGCTACATGTGAGAAGTAAACACGTCCATATTAGGTATCACTTTCGGAGGGAGCTTGTGAATGAAGGGACTATACATCTCGAGTACTGTTCTATAGAGGATCAAATTTCTGACATTATGGCTAAGGTTGTGAAGCATAAGACGTTTGAAAGGCTGAGAAGAAGAATGGGCGTGTGCACAAGGAATAAGGAAACTGAAAAGCACGATTTTCAGTTTAGTGGGAGGATTGAAGAATAAACGTTTTTCTTGTCTATTTCGAGTAGTTTGATCTTTTCAATTTTAATAAGTCATCCTAGATTGTAGGAGTTAGTGATGAGTATTTTAGTTAATAAGTTGAGAGAAACTAGGAAAAGTTGTTAGGGCTTTGTAAAGTCTTTTAAAGACCACCTCTGTTTCACGTTGAATGTAAGTTTTCACATTCACAAATATGAAATGGTTAATCTTTTTGTTCAAGCGCCTTAAACTTGTTAAGTATTTTGCATATAGATAAAATAATCCACAAACTTTGGTAGCTCCAAAAACGTTTACTCATCGTAAGTTGGTTTAGGATTAAGATCACTTCCAACATCAAGTTTTAGGAGAGTTCTCACCATTTAAAATAGAGGAAAAATAATTAAAACAGGAGAGAAAGAGAAAAAATAAGTTCTCACTCAAGAGTTCTTAAAACCTCTTGAGAACATGAAAAGACATATGTCACTCTAGTAATGTTTCGATTGGTTTAACAAAATCTAAACATAAATGAATAATTATAATAGTAATTTTTTCTCTTTTAGAAACTCTTATGGTTTCAAACCGTTGATGGTGTTCTAAAGACATCCACATCGCATAAAACTTCTTCATGTTTCTTACAAAAAAATATAATCATATAACTATTTTTATCTATTTTTAATAAACCAGACCACTGCAATCAAACATATGTCGGATGAGTTTTTAAAAACTGGAGAAGAGGTTCGGTTCAGGGATACCATCTGTCACCTCACTTTTCCTATTTGCATTTTTATACTTTTTAATCTGAAGAAACTCTACTAGATACTAGCGACAAAAGTTAGCCTAATGAATAATAACATAACAAATTGATCAAACTTTTTTTTTGCAGACAAATCTCAATAATTTTACTTTTATTTCTTTGGTGGGCGGTTTCGACTGTTTCCAACGAGAGATGATTCTCTTTTCTTTGCGTTTTCTTTTTTTTTTTAATCTTTTATCATGCTCTTCAAATGCTGGTGGTCTCCTCGGAATCAATTTTAAGAGTTAAGATCTCAGGCGAAGGTAGGTTTGTGCAGTGATTTGGGTTTAGTTGAGGCTCTTGATTCCTGGCGCTTGTACTCCAAACTCTTATCCATTCTCTTTTCTAGATGTAACTAAGTGTGTTCTGGTGAAGTGGCATTGTGGTTCAGATTTCTTGGGGCGGAGGATTGACATAGAAATGTTTAGTTTCTTCAGATTTGGTCTTCCGACAACTCTCTTATTGGCTTCCAGTTTTACTTTGAAGACGATGATCTAAACTTGAGATGTGGTTTGCTTGAGGCTGTGGAGGCGAGTCGTGGTGTGGTGCGGTTCTTACTAATCCATGCGAATGCTCCAAACTGTCAAAGCCGTCCAAAATCTATGAATTTCATGGTGATATGCTCAAGTTAACCTTAAGTTACTCTCTCACATAAGATGTTTAGTTGTGATATTTAGGATCAAATCTGTGAGAATTAGAGAATAAAGAGAGTTTAAGTGTGGAAATAGTTGTGAGAACTGAAGAAACAGAGAGAATTATGTCAAGAACATGAAGAACAAGCAAGAACAAGAGAGAGAAGGGAGAATTTCATGTAGAGAGAGAGGAAACTATATTCTTTGAATTAATGTTTCTGAATACACTCCCCTATATAGGGAAACAATTTGAATCAAGTTGACTACAAGAAATAATAAACAACTCATGCTAGAACAAGACAAAGCCTGCTGTGGTCCAAGATGAAAGTGACAGGTCTCTCTTCGCTCTCCTTAACCAGAACATGCGACTTTTCTTGTCTCTTGCTTCCAACGTCTCCATACAAGTTTAAACCTTTCCTGAGAGCTTCTGGTCACTTAGACAAGATAATTATGCAAGTCTCATGTAGTTCCTTGCCTTCCAAGTCAGGTTAGGTCGAGAGTGGCTTGTTGTACAGATGACATAACTTTCCTTGTTCCTGATTGCCTTAGCTTCTTCATCAACTCCAGTTTATTTATTCTCCATCTCAACACCCCCCCCCTCCTCAAGCTTGACTTAAGGTACTGGTCAAGCTTGGAATCATGAAGAACTTTCCTCATTAAAACCTTAATGTGCAAAACCAGTGGGACAAAAACACATCAAGGAAAAAGAGTATAAGCATTCATGATAGGAAAGTCAATGAGATGTGAGGTTATGAGTCCCAACCTAGAGTAGATGAACTCACAGACTTTGGTGCTTGCTGCCTTTGTGAAGATGTCAGCTAGCTGATCTTTACATCTTGTGTAACAAGGTAGAATAGTCTTCTCTTCCACAACTTGTCTAAATCTACCTCAATGTGTTTAGTCCTCTCATGGAAGACTAAAGTTGCTGGCAATGTGAATAGCAGCCTGATTATCACAATGCATAGTGATTGGTGTTGTAGATTCAATCCCCAAGTCTTTAAGCAGCCCCTTGATCCAAACCAACTCGTTGGTGAGCTTTCTCATTGCTCTATATTCTGCCTCAACACTTGAACATGAAACCACCTTCTACTTCTTGCTCTTCCAAGTCACCAAATTGCCTCCAATGAATGTACAATATCAAGTGGTTGATTTCCAATCAACCATATCTCCTGTCCAATCAGCATCACAGTACCCAGTGATCTCAGTGCTTCCATTGCATCCCATCCAAACACCTTGACCAGGAGCTTCTCTTAGATACCTCATGATCCTTTCAACCATGTTCTAATGATGAATATTAGGAGCTTGCATATGCTGACTGACTTGTTTCACAACAAAGCATATGTCTGGTCTTGTAATGGTTAGGTAAATCAGCTTTCCCACCATTATTCTATATTGCTTGACATCTCCATAAGGCTTGTCCTCAGACTCCCCCTCTTGCGGCACTTTGTATCCATCTTCAAGGAGAGTTTTAGCTGGTCTTCATCCCAGGTTTCTTGCCTCATTCAAAAGATCAAGTGTGTACTTCCTTTGAGATAAGAAGAGCCCTTCTTTAGATCGGCATATCTCAATCCCAAGGAAGTACTTGAGTTCACCTAAATCCTTAATATCAAAAGCAGATTTCAGGAATACCTTGGTTTCTTGAATGCCTTCTTTGTCACTGTGATGATTATATCATTCACATAAACCAGTATGACCACAATGCCTCTTGGACCAGGGAGAGTGAATAGAGTGTGATCAGCTTCTAACTTTCTGAATCCTCTCCCATTCAGTGTAGTGCTCAGCTTATGGTACCAAGCTCTTGGTGATTGCTTCAGCCCATAAATGGCCTTCTTGAGTCTTAGGACATTTCCAGGCTTGACCAAGTTCTCTAGATCAGGAGAAGGATGCATGTAGACCTCATCTTCTAGCTCTCCTTGAAGGAAGGCATTCTTGACATCCATCTGCCACAATTCCCACTCAAGATTTGTTGCAAGTGATAGAATGGTTCGAATGGTATGTAGCTTGGCTACTGGTGCAAATGTGTCCACATAATCCTCTTCATATGTCTGAGTGAAGCCTATTGCAACCAGTCTTGACTTCTTTCTCTCCTCCTTGCCATTTGGTAAGTACTTGATAGTAAACACCTATTTGCTTGATACAACTTTTTTGCCCTTTGGGAGTTCACTCTCATACCAAGTGCCATTGTTGATCATGGTGTTAGTCTCATCCCCAACTGAGTCTCTCCATTCCTCAAGCTCCATTGCTTCCTCATATGATATGGGGACATGTCCTTGATCCAGACCACTGATGAATGCTTGATGCTTAATAGGGAATTGCACAAATGAGCATTCCACTTGATTTGGGTGAGCCACATCTTGATTGTTGTAATACACTCTTGTGTTCGCCCAATTAGAGGGATCCTTCCTGATCCTTGTGTTCCTCCTTAGTGGTTGAACTTGTTCACCCTCTTATTCCTCATGAACCTGAGCAGTTTCTTGTTCATGTGTATCATCTTCATCATGAACTTCTGAACTAGCACCATCTTGATCATGAACTTCTGAACCATGTTGCATTTTTGGTTCTTGGTGATTTCCCCCCTCATGATCAGGATGAGTGACATCTACAGCCTCTTCTGTAGGGGAATGACTACTGATTTTATCCTTCTCCTTTGGTAAATTGATGCCAAGACCTTCCATTATGATTCTCAGGTTATTGGCACAATCTGATGCTTGGGACAGATCCTTGAGCTCATCCCAATTCTTCTGATCATAAAACCTTTTTCTTTCCATAAACTTCATATCTCTGGACACAAACACTCTTCTTGTTTCTGGATGGTAGCACTTGTATGCCTTTTGTGTAGTGGAGTACCCAATGAATATACACTTCATGCTCTTTGCTTCTAGCTTGTTTCCTTGCCCTCCTGGTATTATCACAAAGCATGCACATCCAAAAACTCTGAGATGGTGAATGGAGGGTCTGGTTTGGTTCATCACTTCATAAGGAAAAATATCCTTCAGCACCTTGGTAGGAATTCGGTTGATCAAATAACATGTTGTCACAACAGCATCACTCCAGAACCTTTTTGGAACATTGGCATAAAACATCATTGATCTAACCACTTCCATGAGATGCCTATTTTTTCTTTCAGCTACTCCATTTTGCTCAGGTGTATAAGGGCAGCTTGTCTGGTGAACTATGCCATGTTTCACCAAGTGATTCTTGAATGCATGGCTTGTATATTCCCCTCCATTGTCTGACCTCAGAACCTTCACATTCCCCTTGAAATGGTTAGCAACATAAGCCTGGAAGTTCATAAAAGCTTCTAGCACATGGTCCTTGGAAGGCAACAGTGTAAGCCATGTATACTTGGACTTCTCATATGTAAATGTGACAAAGTACTTGTGATTATTTTGGACACACATGAAGAGGTCCATACATCAGAGTGAACTAGATCAAAGCACCTCCCATAGATAGTTTCAGATGTTGAAAAAAAAACAGATTTGCAATGCTTCCCCAAGAAACAAGCTTTACACTCCAAATGATTGAAAGATACTTCAGGCATTATAAACTCTAATGCATGAGCATGTGGATGTCCCAACTGAGCATGCCAAGTAGTGCTATCACATGAAGTTGATGCACTGGTCATGCATGAGAGAGTGGGAGTGAAAGGCTTAGTCCTCTGGAGATGATATAAACCATCTTGGTTGTTTCCTTCTCCAATGGCTTTCCCTATCTCGAGATCCTGAAATTCAACCTCATTAGGCCTAAAAATAACATGACAATTCAAGCCCACCGTGACTTTCCTTACTGATAGCATATTAGATGTAAACTGAGGCATATAGAAGGTATTAGATTCCTTATCAAACAACTTAAGGTCCCTATCCCTTCTATTCTAACCTTATCTCTATTTGCTATGACTACATTCCCTGAAGCTGGCTTAATGTCATTAATCAGATTCCTATTACTAATCATGTGGTGACTAGCTCCTAAATTTATTATGATTGGTATAGGGGCAAGAAAATGTGTACCAGACTTCTTGGATGAAAGAAAAACCTTAGCAGCTTTGATGAATGATTCTAAGTCACTCCTCCTTATTGGATCATCAGGTTGAGTTGAAGCACTTGTGAAGGCAGAGTACATGGATTTGCCTTCAACCAATTGCAGCTCAGCTTTCTTGAACCACTTTCTGGCTGGATCGATACTCCTCCTCTTACCATATCCCTTCTTAGCCTTCTTGACTTTTTTGAGCCCTCTTTTCTGATCACACGTATTCTTCTTAGGACAAACCAGCTTCCTTTCTTCTATAAACATGTTGTGTGCGCCATGTTCTCTTTGAACCAGAAAGCACACTTCTTATAGGGTTGGTAATTTGTCTCCTCTTAGTATATGCTTGATTAACTGGTTGTAGTGCGGATTCAGGGCCAGGAGAAGAATAAAAACTTTGTCTTGCTCATGTCTTTCCCTCAGAACTTCAGGATCTGCTGAACTTGGTCTGAGAACATCAAGCTCTGCCCATAAGCTTCTGAACTTTCCAAAGAATTGATTGCACTCCATTTCCTCTTGGCTCAAGTCATTGATAATCCTCTTGACTTCAAAGACACAGCTCAGGTTGGAGAGGTTTCCATAAACAGTTTGTAAACACTCCCGTAGCTCTTTGGCGCTTCCACAATATGATTAAGCTTCCAAGATTGATACTGAGAGAGACCTCTGGATGATCTCAAGTGTTTGATGGTCTTCTTGAAACCACTTGTCTTCATTCTTCAAGCTGGTAGCTTGAACTTCCTCTTGAGCCATCCTCTTTGGTGATTCACCCTTCATTATGTGGTTGTCCCAAAGTCCATGACTACTCAAGGTAACTCTTGCTATTCTTGACCCATAACAAGTAGTTAGAACCCTCAAGGGTTACTGGAATCAAGCTTCTTCTCTTCATTTCCATGGGTGAATTTATTTTACCCACTGGATAATAAAGATGAAGAACACAGAAACTTTGAAATAGAAAAAGAGTAGATTTGCGGAATAGAAAGGAGATTTAGGAGCTTAAATGCTCTGATACCATGTGAGAATTAGAGAATAAAGAGAGTTCAAGTGTGGAAATAGTTGTGAGAACTGAAGAAAGAGAGAATTATGTCAAGAACATGAAGAACAAGCAAGAACAAGAGAGAGAAGGGAGAATTTCGTGTAGAGAGATAAGAGAGAGAGAGAGAGAGGAAACTAAATTCCTTGAATTAATGTTTCTGAATACACTCCCCTATATAGGGAAACAATTTGAATCAATTTGACTACAAGAAATAATAAACAACTCCTGCTGGAACAAGACAAAGCATGTTGTGGTCCAAGATGAAAGTGACATGTTTCTCTTCTCTCTCTTTAACTAGAACATGTGACTCTTCTTGCCTCTTGCTTCCAACGTCTCCATACAAGTTTAAACCTTTCCTGAAAGCTTCTGGTCACTTAGAAAAGATAATTATGCAAGTCCCATGTAGTTCTTTGTCTTCCAAGTCAGGTTAGGTCGAGAGTGGCTTGTTGTACGGATAACCTAACTTCCCTTGTTCCTGATTGCCTTAGCTTCTTCATCAACTTCAGATTATTTATTCTCCAACTCAACATAATCCACATAGACTCTGAGATTACTCAATAGATGTATTGTTTTTTAAGTAAAGATAAATGTAATAATAGAAAGCAGTCAACAGAGAATTAAGAAATAGGTTTTTGTAAGTTTTCAAGATGAGGGGAAGCTAGACTTAGGTGAAATATCACATACAATAGGTATGCAAACTAAATATATATTAGGGACATATTAGAGGACAGTTCTTGAACTCAAATTCAAGTTATAATCAATCAACTCTCGTATGCAAAGATTACCTAATGTCTAAACCTACGACTCCAACTCTCGTAAGCGAAATATCGGGGAGTGTTGATCGCTACCTTTTGAGTGTCGATCGATACTACTTGTAAACAAGCTTTATCGAACATGTTTGATATGTTCTCTAACCACCTAGACCAACTCTCAT
>CAJHQP010001866.1:0-100311 GCA_905132765.1 Moricandia arvensis
AAATGACCCTTAATCAGTGTCCACATTTTGCCGTAGGCCCGTAGAGAAAAGAACAAGTATCTACATTTTCTCATTAGTTAGATACCATAGATTTCTCATTTCTGTATCGTCAGTACATTCTTGTTCTAGTGCATAGTATGAATTTTGTTTCACAGAGTTTTATGTTTCTTCACAATTTTTTTTGATCCGTCTTTGTTTCCTTACAATTTTGTTTGTGTTTGGTAACTTGATTAGTTTTTTTTTCTTGGCTTATGTTTGTTTTGGTTAGCTGCCATAAGAACGACAGTGATTCCTGTTATTTGCTAGATTTGTTTATTTTCTCGAGTTATCAGTTGAATTCAACTTCGACTTGTTTTTCTAGCAAACCCTAAAGTTTTTACAATGCTCAATTGCGATTAAAATCATTAATTGGCCAATGAACGAATATATTAGATGGGCTATATGATTCACATATATTATACTAGACTAGCATTGAATGGGCTTGGATCAACCTCTTTATATTAAAACTGAATTTGCTTCGAATCGGTATGTCACGAGATATTACATTTTTTTTAATTGTCAGGTTTGGGTCGAAACCCTAATCTCTTCAGCTCCAAAACAACATAATGTAATATTTGTTTGGTCTCAGTAGACATTCGAACTAAGACGTCTTACCACAATAAGCCAATATCTTTTTTAGTTGAGCTAATGACCTCTGGTCACGAGATTACTTAATACATGACAAATTCTCTATTAACCTTTTGGTTCTCGAAGATAGTTTTTTTCTATATTCCTATCGGATGATCCGATCAGCTTTGAGAAAAACGCACTTAGTACTATAGAGTGAAATAGTCCAAAACCGTATCACGTTGCCTAACCCGAATTTTAAATATCTTCCGACTAATAAAAAAATAAATCGATCGTCTGTTACGGTCCATCATGCTAACTATCTAAATTGAAACCCAACCCTAACTAGTGATTAGTTACAAAAAAATATGATAAGACAACTCTATACTTAATAAAATTTACCTATTTTATGAAGATTAATATTTGACAGAATATTTTATGCTAAAGATTTTATGTAAATTTTATTTAAATAATCTATAAAATTAATGATAAATCAATTTTTTGACACTTAAACTCAGGCTTCTAAATATTAAAAATATTAATAAACTTTCAATCAAATCACTAAAATAAAGGAGTTTACATAATTTTGAAAGATGGCTTCACAAGAGATTGTACGCACCATTCTTCATTAAGTTTTCCTATAACTGGGGTCTAGAGACCCTCTGAAGTTAACCAGTTTCGTTCCATATCATCCGGTTCTGGTCTCAGCTACTCATCAAAACCTAACCAATCGAACAAAACCCTACATGTGCCAATGGCCATGATAAATATTACAGTTGCTATTTACATATTTCGACAAATAGAATAATGTGAATAATCATCATCATGCGGTATATCTTCATAAATCGTGATAGTGGAACGCAATAATGCAATATGCATATACAAATGGAGCATATATTTAAACCTACATCATTGAGGCTTACGACTTATAAACGTCGATTCTGATTGACAAAGTCAATCTCCCAATACCAAGCACTTTCTAAAATGTCTACCACATATTTGTCAAAGAAAATTTTAATGAATCTCATGAGCACAATATTTGAAATCTTTTAAAAAATCACACACTCGGACCAAATATATCTTCACACTAACCCTATATTTGTTTTTGCATCAAGGATCAATATATTTTTCTAAATTAGATAAATTTTTCCCAAACAACCCCGGGAGTGTCATTAACTCATTGGTATAAGTATAACCGACCTCTAAAGGTTTACCACTGATATTATTATGAATCATAACAATTGTTAATAGAGTGAAATAACCGCGTCTGAATGAAGATAATAAAATATCGATTCATTTATATGATCGTCGGATTGATTCGATCAAGTAGGTTATAATGGAGCATGAGGTTCTTGTATAGATGTTAAATCAATGGAGTAAGTGGCTGCTTTGTGTAAAGATTCACACTGTCGCTTTGTTCTTTTTCTTTCTATTGCTACACAAATCGTTCTTTCACTAACGTCTTATGTACAATCTTTCACTGATTTAACGTTTTTAGGTTTAGTGTAGTTCCACTCGATATTCAACTAAATATATAGTTTATTCGTCATTGTTTTGATGCCTTGCAGGAAATATAAATGAAAATATAACAAGTATCAATTAGAAGGCTATATCTGATAGATTTTTTTAATATATCATAATCTATACCTTCAATTAATTAGCACTTCGCACACACACACACATTTTTATGTTCCATTGGTGGAACACACATCCAAGGCCAACATTTTATCTATAAGTTACTTATAGTGTCTCTTTTTAATATAATTAAAGCCTACATGATTTAGTCAAACAAAGTGCTACTAGCTAGTAATAATTATAATCACCACATCTGATGCAACAATGATTAAGCGACGGACATAGACATCTCTAGAGTTTACAAGTTGCATATAATTTCATTAGTGATAAAACATTGTAACTATAACTTTATAATGAACTAACGGCACGATTAGATGGCGAGTTGAGATGCAATCTAAGATGAGATGTTTGTATAAACGACAAAAACCTGTTAAAAAGATAGAGAAAGACAAAGGAAAAAAGAAAGGCACCTTATGATTAAGACCCTCGAACTTACACCAAAGCACAAATCCAAAAAGCTTTAGATAAGATCCAAAGATGAATCCACGTTAGAGGTTTTAGTAAACCAAATTACTATGCATGGTGTAACAATGCAACGTACACGTATTAGATGTGGCTTAAAATCCGGAGCATGCAGCCTTTTGTAAAATAATATAAAGATAGAAAGGTATACCGTATATCTATGACTAACCTTATAAATATGTAATAGATGAAAATATGTAATAGATGAAAATATGTAATAGATGAAAATATGATACATGAAACATTATGATGTAAATATAAAAACCCCACTAAACTCTTTTGAAATAGGATGAATATAAGCTGAATAAACATCGATAATAAAGACACTAATATAGAGTTTTCGTAATTCATTATTGATCTTTTTAATGACTTTAACACATTAATCCAACTATCCAAAATTTTATTATAGGTCAAAACTTTAAACATATTCCCGATTTTGGGGAAAGCATAGTATAAAATAAAAAGGTGGTTTGTGGAGACACACGTCTTTATTTGGGAACACTGCTCAATATTGCTACTGCGGCTAAGTGGCAAAGACCTACCCCTACTGTTTCTTTCCACTTTTCATGCCTCGTGTGGGCCCAACAATGAGAGCCCATGGGCCCAAAACTTTTCGAGATTCTCTTTTCTTCCTCATCCTCAAGTCTCACCATCTCCATTGCAATTATTGGTGATTTTGTAAATCTCTATTCGCTTAGTGAAACTTGTATTTAGCTAAGACATTACTAGTATTTATTCAGTAAATAGTGGTTTAATTTTCTTTTATAAAGTGATATTGAACTGACAGAAAATTACATACTTCAACTTGTTTTAATCAGAGTCACAGAGTAATAAAAACTCTATTTGAAGTTGATCTATAATTATTGGTGCACACATGAAGACGAATTACATAGAGAAAGCGTATTTTAGTAGCTAAAACAAATGCATGGTAGCATAACATGCGCCTCCAAGAGAAAGAAAAATGTTTTTATTTTTAATAAAATAAAAAACAGGAGAAAGGAAGAGACAAGGGCAGAATCGGAACGTTAACAGGACGCTTTCTGTGACCTGTCGGGGAGTATATGTCTATACATATGTAAACGTGTATATATAGATTCATACATGTAATATACAATTCATCAAATACTACCATGTTTCTATACTGTATTTAAAGATAAAATCTAATGTATAGTGAGCTGTGTTTAAACCCCAAAGAGGAAATAATTTACTTCTAATTATTGAATTATAAAAATATAATTATGTATATTTATTCAAATAAATAAAAGAGAAGAAAGCTCTTGCTTTTGTTTACCACACAAGTTTTTTATTTTCCTGTTCTTCCTCTCTCTCTCTCTCTGTTACACAGAAAGTGTTTTTTACTGTTTTCTATAATCACTATATGCTTCAACAGTTACTCCACATTCATATACTTGAGAATGTCTGAATCCGTAGCAGCAGAGCATGATTACATAGGTTTATCTGAGTTTCCAACCATGGAAGTAACACCAATGTCTGACATAACCAAAGCCAGAGACAACAACAACAACGACCATGTTCTGAATTTCAAGGCTACCGAGTTAAGACTCGGTTTACCCGGTTCTGAGTCACCGGAGCGAGTTGACCAACGGTTCTTGTCTCTCAAGAGCTCATGCCATGTGTCAGGTGCCAAAAGGGTGTTTTCTGACGCCATTAACGGGTCTACCAAATGGGTTTTCTCTCCTGGATCCATTACTGATGTCGGGTCGGGTAGCTCCGCCGTGAAAGATGTTAAACCGGCCGTGGTTAAGGAGAAGAAGAGCTCTGCAGCAGCTCCAGCTTCGAAGTAAGATAAAAGCTCTCTCCTTTCTCGCCAAAAACTCTGTTACAGTTACAGACACATCTCTGTTTTAGAGCTTTAATGATTTTTATTCTGGTTTTGATGGAGCAGGGCACAAGTTGTGGGTTGGCCACCGATTAGATCGTTCAGGAAGAACACAATGGCTTCTTCTCAGTCTCAGAAACAAGGTGGTGGTGATAATAATAACAATAACTCAGAGAGTGAAGGAGAAGCAAAGTCTGGACCTGAGCCTTGCTTGTATGTTAAAGTGAGCATGGAAGGTGCTCCTTACTTGAGGAAAATTGATCTCAAGACTTACAAGAGCTACGTTGAGCTCTCTTCTGCTCTTGAGAAGATGTTCAGCTGCTTCACTATTGGTATAGTTTATAGTCTCTTTTACTGAGATAGTACCTGTGAGTGTGACTGAGTTAGTGTAACTGTTTTCTCTTGTTTGTTTTCATTTTTTTACAGGTCAGTTTGGGTCTCATGGAGGATGTGGCAGAGATGGGTTAAACGAGAGTCGCTTGACCGATCTCTTGCGTGGTTCTGAGTATGTTGTTACCTATGAAGACAAAGACAGTGACTGGATGCTGGTCGGTGATGTCCCTTGGGAGTAAGTCTTTGATTTATCAATCAACAACGTCATAATTATATACCTGCATTTAGTATTATATCATCTCTAGTATTCTTTAGCCTTGGTCATTGTATGTCCTATCTTAAGCACATAATGTTCTACTTTAACCTAACCGTTGACTATAGATCACTGAAACTCTTACCGTCTTTTCTCTGCAGAATGTTTTTAGGCTCCTGCAAGAAGCTGAGAATCATGAAGAGCTCTGAGGCTATAGGCTTAGGTTGGTCTTCCTTCTCTAAACTCTTGTTCTACGCAGATCATCTCCTTATCAGTGAGGAATAGCTCAGAAAGGATGCCACTTGGTCCTTTCCAAGCTCTTGAAACACTAAGAACTGTCCCTTACTACTGAACTAAATGAAGAAACTGTCCCTAACACAAATCTTGTTTGTTTGCAGCTCCAAGGGTGATGGAGAAATGCAGAAGCCGGAACTAGTAAATGTGATGATGATATATGATATGGAAGAAAGAAAAAGATGTTATTAAGAAATGTAATAACCATTTTGTTTTCAAGTATTCTTGTGTGTTTTGTGTGCGAGTGATGTTTGATCTTTCTCAAAACAGCCTCTACTAAGTTCTAATAAGGGGCCTCTTCCTCTTACTTCAGTCTCTAATCCGGGTTTTTGTGTATGTGTGCTTTTGCTTAGTAAGACTTCATAACTCATTATGTATAAGAAGATTGTTAGTGTGCAATAACTTCATATCGATGTAATCTTGAGAGCAACATCCTCAGAAGCTCCTGAAGCAGACCTCACTATAGAAACATTCTCTAGTTCATAGTTTATATGTTTAAGTGATATCTCCATTGATAGAACTATTGGATTCAAACATACTGATACGGATCATTAAATATTACTAAACATATACAAAGGGTTTAAAAGACGCACACCACTTACTAGAGTTTCCACATTTTATATTACAGAACCTAATCCTCAGTTTACTTCTATGTACAAAACGAAACTGGAAACCCGAAAGGCTTACATGGGTTGTAGAGTAACTCCGATTTGCTTCCTTATGTCTCTCAGTTCTTCTGGAAGTTCCAGCTTCTCTTGCTAAGGCTGTTCACTAGCCAGCCAAAGTCAAGTAGATTTTGCCCGTATTGTATCTTCACGAGATAGCTTCTGTAAGGTATCAGTATGTTTTTAAGACCTGAAAGCATTCGAGATAGATAGTATCAACTTTCAAGATATAACAATGAATACCACAAGGACAAGGGCAGATATGACTACCAAGCCCAAGCCATATTATAAATAGCATTCTGATCAAACATGGCTACCTGTTATGCACATAGTCTTATAAAAGTGAGCAACTTGAGCATCACCCCTTGTAACAACGCGCTTGTTTGACTCCAAACACTCAAGAAACGCCATGTCGGCTTTCAACAACTCAGCCTGGTCATGAGTATCATAACCAATATCATGGCAATAACAACAATGGTCTAACCAATCAATAGGTCTCTGATCCCATATCGGTGAACCCCCATCTTTCCCACTAGACCAATTGGGTCCACAATAATGCCCGTACCTCGGGAAAAGCTGTGAAAGAAACGCCCTAGGTCCTGTGTGCCACGGAACCTTCGACACATAAGGTCTAAACCGATAAACAGTACTCACAGTACTAACTCTCGAAGACCTGCGAGACACGGCATGCCTTTTCAACCCTCTGTTGATAGTAGTAGGTTTCTGCTTCCCGTCACGAGAAGTTGCAGCCCAAGGAAACACAGAACCAAGGGAGAAAGTCCATATCTTTAAACCAAACAAGCTTTGCCCTTGATCTTTCTGTTCAAGAAGAGTAGTGGATGTCACGGTTTCTACCACAGCTACATCTTTCTTCGAGGTGTTGTTGTTAAACCAGGAGATACTCGGCAACCCAAAGTTCATCTATAAACAAAACACAGTACATGCAATGACTTCAGAACCAAGTATCAACCGTTCATCTTGGAGTAATTTGAAAAATCAAGACTTTGTTTCAGCAGCTACTTAAAACCGACCTTTCTTGTGTAATGATCCAGACATGAAGACAAGTTTTAGTTTTTCAGACACGGGTTAGTTTAAAAAAAGGAATAAACTTTGGTCTGTGTAAGACGAGAGTGTTCAGGATAACAACTTTCTAAATTTCATGATAATGCAAAGAGAAGTAGTTTCAATAGATGATGATGAGCAGGTGGAGATCTTTAATAAAAATATAAAATTGATTAAACCTAAATTACATTAGATCAGATCTCTAAAAGGGAAATAGAATCAGAACAACTGAATCAAAATACCATGCACTTAGATTGAAAAAATGAAATTCACAAACCTGAGCTGGAAAATTTACAGACACGCTACGAGGAAGACAGCTTTTTCGTTTTCCTTCACATATCGTATAGTTTTATCTTACCTTTTTTTATTAGGCCGACATCTTGAGTGGGCCGAGCTTATTTAGTGGACCGAGCTTATAACCCACATATGGGAGGTAGATTATCACAAAAGTCAAAGTCTTCTACATGTAACTTTCTGAGCTAGTGATTGGTTGAGGGACCAGAAACAATGACTATTCAACATTTGGTACAAAGACTTTGACCCAGGATTAATCGGGTTCGACCCAGCTGCTCGCAATGAAAATTAGATATCTATGTCGCATGGTCCCATAAATGGATAAATTTGAGTTTAAGTTTCAAATCCGGGATACTTAGCACATTTTCAACTCCACCTTACCATTTGACCAAGTTTGTGTGGTTAATGACTATTCAACATTTAGTACAAAGACTTTAGCTTATATTTTCAGACCAAACATATGGTAAGATCATTCATCAGGAAGAAACAAGGTTTGCAAAACGATGAATATGTTTGTACCAGTGAGTCTTCTTCTTCTTCTTCTGCAGTTCATTTCAAACAAAGCAGTTTCTCAAAGTGAAGAAGGAGAGTTTGGCTTCAACAGTTACTTATACAACAGCTATGGAATTGCAAATCTTGACTCCAATGGCTTATTAACGCTCACCAACTCAACTGGCTTCAAATCTGGTCAAGTTTTCTACAACTTACCAGTTCATTTCAGGAACTCAAGAAACAGTAGTGTCTCTTCCTTCTCCACCACCTTTGTCATCTGTCCCACCAAAGGCTTGCCCTATAGTTCTCCAGCACACCATCTAGGACTCTTTAACTTGAACAACAATGGAGATCCCTCGAATCATATCGTAGCAGTTGAGTTTGATACCTTCGCAAACCAAGAGTTTGGTGACATAGATCATAACCATGTCGCTATCGACATCAATAGCTTGCAATCAGAGGTAACTTCCACAGCTGGTTAATACAAAGAAGATGGTACTTTCAACAGCCATTACACCGAGCGTGTCGAGTGTCATCTAGTTCTTGGATGGTGTGGCTTAGCTACCTCCTAACTTGTTTGACATTGTGAAAGCTTGAGAAATCGTTGGAGGCACTGAAGCCTTTGATGAAGCAGCCAAGTCTCTTGCGCCGCCAGTTCGGTCGCGATGGAGACGTTCACGGAACCTTTTATCTCACATGGTCGCTAGAACATCAAAACCGCAGAATCATACTCTTTCTTCATGTCACAGTTGTGTGCTGCAAACTAGCGTGTACTACATTGTCCGACTTTTAATCTACGAGAATATGTCTTCTTAGGGTGTGTTTCACTATCACATTATATAACGGTCGGATGTGATAAAGTGAGTTTTGATTTAGATCATGTTTTCGTCTTGGTTTCAACTGGTTAAGGTTAATCCGAGATTGCCAAGTACGCATCGCAAGTGTAAATGAGCATGAAAGCGAATTGTTATTTTGAAGGAAATCAGATGACATACACTCATATGACCCGAAAGATCCTAAGCAGAAGCAAATGTATCATAAGCAAAGTATAGAGGAAAATGACGATGATGATATTACATGTAAAGGCCTTCAGGGACGCCTTCTTTCTTCTTGAACATAACCTTTTCCTTGGCTTTCTTGAAATCAGGATGCGTCACCTGAACAGAACAAAATCAAACATTAGAGTCTGTGACTAGTAATTTCCCAAGTAGCCTGGTTTGAACTGAATAGTTAAGACTCTTTACCTTCATACGACGCTCCCTGAGAGCAAGCAGACCAGCCTCAGTGCAAATAGCTTTGATATCAGCTCCTGAGAACTCGTCCTTTGTCATCACAAACTCTTCCAAGTTTACATCTTCTGACAGAGTCATCTTTGATGTGTGTATCTATTTTAAACAAAGACACACAAGCTCAGTGAACAAGAAACTTTTGACCAATCCATTGATTTTGATTTCTCAGCTTAAATTACCTGGAAGATGCGTCTTCTCGTTTTGATATCTGGAAGTGGGAACTCGATCTTCCTATCAATACGTCCAGGTCGAAGAAGTGCAGGGTCAAGACTCTCGATTCTGTTTGTTGCAAGGATGACTTTAACGTCTCCTCTTGAATCAAACCCATCAAGCTGGTTCAGAAGTTCCAACATAGTTCTTTGGATCTCACGCTCACCTCCTGAGTTAGCATCATACCTGTTTCATTTCAATCTTTAATCAGTTACTATCTCTTAAGAAGATAAAGCTAATGTCAAGTTAGTTTGACTTACCGCTTGGTACCAACAGCATCAATCTCGTCAATGAAGACGATTGATGGTGAAAGGTCATCAGCAACTCTGAAAAGCTCCCTCACAAGCTTGGGACCATCTCCCAAATACTTCTGAATCAGTTCACTACCAACAACTCTCAAGAAAGTAGCTGATGTAGAGTTCGCCACCGCCTGAGATAAAACAAAGATAAAAGAACTCACTACCACATTATTCAAAACTAAAGTAAGAACATGCACGAAACAGATAATAAGCCACCAAAGTGCAGCAATTACATGTATGCGACCAGGACCCAAAAAAAAACAAGCAATTCAATAGATCTTTATATGAAAATATTTCTGCTTAGAGCACTGCCTCACATGTTTTTTAGCTACATAACAAGGAAAACTCGGTTGCAATCGACTATAAATTCATCTCAACGAATGTAAACGAAACTTCAAATAGTAAACAAAGCTATACTCCAAACAGATACTAGTACTTGTTAGATTGAAGGTATAAAGGCATAACCTTAGCAAGTCAATGAAAACGAACTTTTAAACAAGAAACTAAGCTATACCCCCAACAGGACGAACTCTGTTGCAACTACATTGCGAGTAACTCTAGAATTAGATTCATCTGAACAAGTCACTAAACGGAAATGAAACCTTAAATAGTAAATTTAAACTATACTCCAAACAGATACTAGTACTTGTGTTAGATTAAAGGTATAAAGTCAAAACCTTAGCAAGCAGAGTCTTCCCAGTTCCAGGCTCACCATACAAAATCACACCTTTAGGCGGCTTAATACCAATATCCTCATACAACTCAGGATGAGTCAAAGGCAACTCAACAGCTTCCTTAATCTCCTGAATCTGAGCTTCTAACCCTCCAATATCAGCATAAGACTCCAAAGGAGCCTTCTCAACTTTCATCACAGACACCATCGGATCCACTTCATCTTGCAGTATCCCAACAACAGACAAAACCTAAACCACAAAAAAAAACCCAATTAAAAAACAAAGATCCAATCTTTTTTAAAACCCTAGATTCAAATTACCTTATTATGCATCAAGATCGAACAACCAGGCTCGAGCTGATCTTTATCAACGAAAGACAAGATCCCAACGTAATACTCAGGCCCAACGGAAGACGACACGATTGCGTGATTCTCATCGATCAACTCCTCGAGATTCCCAACGCTCATCGGCGTTCCACGGAGATCGTCGACCTTAGATCTATCTTCCTCGGCCTTCTCCTCCTGAGGCTTCAGCCTCTCTTGATTCGCTACGAACTCTTCCTCCATCAAGAGGTAATCCTTGATCCGCTCCATCTTCAGCAGCCTGAGCTTGCACTTAGTGGAAGGAGTCACCGTCGGGAGCCGAGCCGCCGCCTCGGGGCCCTTTTGACGACGCTGCTTCCTCCCGACGCGGGACGGTGGTGCCGCCGGCTCGAACTTCTTCTCTTTCTTATCGCCGCCATCGGGCTTCTTGTCACCTTGACGATTCAAACCTCCGGATGGTCCTTGACCCATGATTGATTTGCTTCCGAGAGAGCTTTGCCTTTTTGTGTTTCTCTCTTTGTACTCAGATTCTTGGCTTTGGGAAGAAGATATCTTTTTATCCTATAATAATTAATAATCAGATTTTCGGCCTTAGGCCCAAAAAATAATAATCGGGCTTAACTATGCTACGTAAAAAGGCCCAAGCCACCCTTCCGAAGCCGAACCTATCCCTATGTTTTCGAGACAAGTTTGGTTTGTTCTCTATTGTTGTTTCAGATATACATAGAGACTAGACAACCAAACTGTATTGATTATGTTCTATCTCGTCTTCAAAGTATCATAACAAAGTATATCTATCATTACATCAAATAGACTAGACATTAAACCATATTGATCATGTTCGTTTCATCGTTTGGTTGGGCAGGTAGTAAAAGGTCAGATGTATCGGGAACCGACCCGCAAATGCTTGTACATATAGCAGGACAGTTTGAACAAACTATTCCGAAGACTTTGTTCCGTGCAGGTCTAACCCGCCGTGATTCGCTTGAAGCCAATTCTATTGTGGTCCGGACTCCACTTCCCAATCACTCATATACTTGTCTAAACAAGAACAGACCTTTTTGGACCTGAATTTGGCGTCGTGTGATCAAACTGAAGCAATATGTCACCTTGTCTTCCATTCAACTTTTTATTATCTTTAACGGGAAAGGAATTCAAGATTGCATACGGATATACTTAAACCGACCTTGAATTTGATAAAGGATATCCGTACCGTGCTCAGAACAAAAACTTGCAGGCTTCCACCACTCCAAACAACATTCCCACGACATCTCAAATAGGGCCACAGGGTCGTCACGACATATATCCTACATCCACACTTGGTTTGAGTTCATTCAGCTATAAATCCCTTTTTACAAGTTGCTTCACATCTGTCTCTCTACGTTTTGTTTATTTATCTACCTCTTATCTCGCATTTACTTTTGAAGTTGTTGTAAAATGATGTCCCCTTTTAAAAGTTAAATGTATGAAAGAATGAATCAGTTAAATATATATATATAGGAAATGGTTATATAATTTATTTAATTTAGAGGTAGAAATATCAAAATACATTAGACAACTATATAATTGACGTAAATTAAAACCATTTAGTGAATTAATTTTATTATTATTTCTTTTTCTTTTTCGCAAAACACCAAGATCATCTATCGTAACGATTATTGAATTCATGTTCACTCAACTAGAGTGTTTCTTGTGGGAGCATCCCATCTATACATGAAATATTCTCCATCAAATTTCTTGTTGAGGACATAGACTCCCTCTTCTTTTGCGATCCACTTACATACGTTAGGGTGCATTCCAGTACACGTACCATCTATAAAATCCTTGTCCGGAAGAAACGCATTAAAAACCACATGGTGTTCGTAATTTGGTCCCTGAAACATAATTAGATACTATTAGTGTAAGAGCTGCATTTACATAGATGTCGAGAAAATGTATAAAACCTTTAGAAACATCTCTCACCTGCCATAAATTGCACCAATACAGAGTGTTTAGTTGGATGGTAAATTTAAATTGAAAACTTTCGCCGATATTAAGATAGGTAATCGGAAAATCATGACTTCCACTCTTGCAATGAACTTGGAGTTTTTTGTGAAACCCTAACTGGTTTACAATTTCAACATTGAATTTTCTGAAGAGAGGAGGCATTATCGAGTTTATGGAATCAAAGGAAATGAGGATAAGAACAAAACTTAGTAAATATTTACCCATTTTTTGTTTTTCTTTCTTCTCAGATATATAATAAATGATTGTATCGCATGGGACAATAAATCTTTCACCCATATATGTATATATACAAAAAAATATATTTGTCCATCCATTTAAATACTTTAACTTTGACTATGACTTTGATTTTGACTTTGACTTTGACTTTGAGTCTGTTCTATATATGAGGTTATATACTTGCCTAGTCTGTTGTTTTCCCCGTTTGACTAGTAAAATTTGTTTTTACTACCTCGGAATTGTTGGAATTATATTTTGAACATTATAAAAAGTGTTTTCATATATCAAAAATAAAATTTATTTGAATGAAAAATAGAGTTTCAAAATATGGGACTTGAATGTATACAATGGATTTTAGGGCTGAATTTGAATTAAATTTATTAAATAGACTTATGTCTAATAACTTATATTTAAAATAATATTTATAGTTATCTTTTATATTTGATTAAATATAAAAAATTATGTTCATAACAAAAATAAATTTACCTTGATTTGGTCAAGATATTAAAGTCACGATCGAGTGTCAATGAAAATTTGGTTTTACATTATGATAATGCTCCATAACATTACTTTACGTTTGTTGTGATTTTGAAGAAAGAAAATCACATCTTTATGATTTGTATCATAACGCGATGATGAAAATTCTCATTCTTGATTTCTATATAAGGGTTTCTAGCTCAATAGAAAGAAGATACATGATATCCAAGAACAAAGAGAAAAACAATTCTCTCACTTAAGGAGTAGTTATGTTAATATCTTTTTCTATATTGTGTCTGAAAGTGTAACACAAAAGATAAGTTTAAAAATTTTTGTCTTTTGGTGATCAAAAACAGAATTATATGTAGTTGCATTTCGAGATTCTGAAAACTATGTAGCCTTCACTAAAGAGCGTTTAAACATTTAAAGAAATAAATTAATCATTTCGACTTTATAACTATTATTTATTCATTTATTTCGATATTGTGATTCTAATTTATATTTTTATTATTTTTATAAATATCAATTTTTTTTTATAAATATCAATTTTTTTATTGTAGTAAAATAAAATTTCTACATACATTCAAAAAATAAAAATAAAGTCCCTACATGATTTTTGACAGCGGGATATACTTGTTTTCCACCATTGTACTAAGATTTATCTGTGGAAATTCATGAAAGTGACTCTATATGTCAATTATTTGTCATGTGCATGTTTTGTAATCTCATACACTAATATGTTTAAGAACAGTGTTAGAGTATTTTTAATTAAAAAATGTTGCAACAATACATTAAAGAGATTTACTAAACAAAAACAATAACTTTTAAAGCGGAAATATTTTTTTTTTGAAATACAAACGAAAATATTATTTAAGATAAAATTATTAACGCAAATTATTTAAATCAAAATTTATTTGATGCAAATGCATTCTGACGTAGTCTCAATGTGGAACTTATACACAAACATCTTTTTCATCAAAGAAATAGAACCATCTAAGTAATATATAAATTTCTGAGGATATTGCATTAGTGTTATAATAATTTAAATAAAAGGTTGCAACAATATGTTATTTCTTAGAAATATATTGTAAGATAGCTTTATCATTGCAAATCCCTCCAAATATTTGATGGAAATATATTCTGATCTATAATAATCTCAGATGCAGTATTTTGATAAATACTCCTAATTTACATAAAATTGAATGAATCTAATTTTATAATCGATCTAAGTTTATGTTCGATATTAATCACAAATGCACAGAGTCACAACTAATGTTGGAAAGTACGTCACACTGAGTCCGATAACATTTCCAAATTCTATGTGGAAATCCTTGGACAATAAAGATAAAATAGAATTACTCATTATGTTTTGATGATTGTTTTATCATTTTTTAGTTTTGTGAGTTGATCACATATATTAACAGGTTTGTGTATAATATATAAATTTACTAACAAAAAATGTCGCATCTTTTTGAAAACCCTTTACCAAAAAAGAAGATAAATTTACTAACAAACAAACATAAACTAATTATTAGTGGAAAAGTATATAAGCGAAATAGGGATGTTTATGAAAATCTATTATTGAATTACTATTTGTTTATGCATAAATCAACGAGACTCATTCATAATAGCAAAGCCTTTTCTTCACCACCCAGCTTCCCATTTCTCCAGTAATAAGTCTTCACCAATAGCAGAGTTCCAAAGATAAAGGCCATCAGTTTTAGCGGTCCAAACACATTGTTTCCAACCGCATCTATGAAACAAGATTACATCATCCCAAAACACTTTCACGTTCATATGACTATCATCTTTACTCAAGTAGCACCAAAACAAAGTTGAGTGGAGCATATTTTCTCTAAAATTCCAAGAAAATCTATCTCCCAGACGCAGATTTTGTTGCCCTAAATCGTCTTCTTTAGATTTACAATGGACGAAGAGAGTTTCACTTGTGTTTATACCGTTGACCACCGTGATTTGCCAGTCAGAAATCTTCGGGACTATGATGTCTCTGGTGGTGGTGGTGCTGGCTAAGACATAATCGTGACATGTTAAGACGAGAGAAATAAAAATTGCTAAAAGAAACTGTTTGATGTTGTTCATACTTTTGTTTATAATAATAATTGTGAATAATTGTTTTCTTACTTTGGTTTTATAGTGGAAGAGGAAGAGCGAAACGGTAATTGACGTTTAATTAACTTATGAAGTTAATGCATTGCATTAACGATGAGCCACGACGTGATCATTGACGGGTTAACTATCATTGAAGCTTAAAGGTCAGCCTCCTCTATTAAAAAAAGTTAGCTTAAAATTGTGATTTGTGATCCAGCTAGTATAACCGAAATCTATAGTCCAACAAAGTTAATTTATATGTTATATAATAATTTGGATGTCAAAATTATAACTCAAATGTTTATGTAATTATGTAAAAGAGAAGTTATTTTTCTTTAGGCTTTCAGCTTGGTGGGATTTATTTATAAGAAAATAGTATTTCATTAGCCTCTTTCAGTAAACTATATACTAGTATAGTTTTTTGTTGGCAAACGTTTATTTTTTTGATATTTAATGTGTAAAGTACTGTTAAAGTCTTACGTTACATTATTGGAATTTATAGCAATACTGGACACTGAAAATGAAATGTTTGAAGAATAATTTTTCAACAAATGCTTTCAGTTTTATTCTTAAAAATTACTAAAAGTTAGTCAATATAATCAAATCCGTACTGAATAGTCAAATCTAAGAAACCAATGAAATGAATCCAAATATTCAAAGCAGTCTACATAGTGAAAGGTTTCGCACTATTCAAGGTTATATAGAAAAGTGAAAAACAAATCTAGACAGAAAGATCAAGATGACTTCATCGATTAAATAGCTTTCGCTCGGATGTACTTTTTAACATGCTAAACAGATTAAAATATTTTAACCAAATTAAAAATATTTGATTTGGTTTAGTTATTATTATTACTATTATTATGAATTCAGTTTAAGATATATCCACAAAGAATTCAGTAAACCTAAATAAATGATTATGGATTAAATTCATAAAGTTTAGTACAGCTATTAAATCACTTTGCCCAAGTGAAACGGAATACATCCTCTTCCGCATTCACTAGCCATACTCATCGTTTGGTTTTGTGAAGATCACTGTATCTGGTTCATACAAAAGTAGTACGGCTACCATAACCGGACCGGTTGGGTGAAATTTACATTTCTAATTTCTCATTATAAAAGAAATAGCCATGAGTTAATTTCCACCTGCAACACAACATGAAATATCCCAAGTTCCCAAAGAAGAGAAAGAGTAAATGCACAAAACCATGCAGTATTTTGAAATGCAACGTCAGTTTTGTCTAAGTTTGACTGTGTTTTTGTGAGGTGGCCTTCTAGCTTGGAACTCACTTATTTCGACTTTAATATGTTGTCACCTAACTATCCGAAACACTAAATTTGTAGATCGACTTACGTGTAAGTATTGTTCAACAAGTGTATCGTTTCCCCCGTATTATTACTTGAAACATCTACTAAAAATAGTGTTTTAAAAACATCTACTTACTCATGCTTTTAGTTAAGTATAATGCTTTCATATTGATGTTCTGCGTTTTACCACAGGCCAATTAACCTAAGTGCACGCTACCACAATCGAATGGTATATCGATGCAGCACTTTAGGATCGAATCCACAGAGAACTAGTGATCTATAACACTAAGAATACACAAAATTTCCTAATCTAAGCAAACAAGGGAAGATGGGTGATTTGTAACAAACTAAACTCCTAGAATTATGAACAATGTGATCTCAAATTCAAACAAGAAACAAGTGCAAGAATCAAACTTTAAATCAATAGCTAAGGATAGATCCATGGGCAAGATCATCGATATCGGGTGATCAAGATTCAATCTAGGATGCTCAAACAAAACAATCAACAAGTCTATAGGTCTAAATCTCGTTCAAATAGACTAATCCACTCCCGTGACAATAGCCCCTATGTTAATCATGAATTAGACATCAACTCCCGTTGGCCTTACCCAATCAAGCATGCATAAAACACAAGTCTACTAACCACTAAACATCTTGACAACAACTCCCGTTGGCCAAGCATGTATAGGACAATACTAGGTTGTTCAAGCATTTCATCGAACACCTTCCGGGCGTGAAACTACTTATGATCTAGATTAGATTTCCCAACCTTAACCTAGCATTAAAATCACCTAATAAGCCATAGAACAAAGTTAATCAAGCAAGAATCATCCTAAACATTCACCTAATCACCCTAATCTACTTAACCCATGAATCTAAGAATGTTTACTCAATAAACTCCATGATAAACCTTAAATCTATGTGAGATTCAAGGTTAATCATGTAAGAGAAACAAGATAAGATGAAGTACTTCCTTAGAAATCAACAAAGATTCAAGCTTTTACAATCCAAAATAAGTTCTTTTGAGAGAAAAATGAGATCTTTTAGGGTTTTGGGGGTCTAAAACTATATGTAAGAGGATAAAACTCGAGCTGGGTCGATCCCATAAACCAAGGTTAAACCGGAATAAACCGGTTAACAACCTGATTTTTCGACTTGTCTTCTTCGTAGCGGTTTGCCCATGCCGCTACACCATCCAGATATGGAGCAGGGAGTTGGAGGTGCAGAGCCAGCGGCCAAGCAACACCGCTACGTCTAGCCGCTGCGACGCTTCACGCCACCAAGCTTCATCCATGGTGTCAAGTCTCCATCTCTGCTACTTTGTTCCTCCACGGGACCTCTCGTCCAAGTCGTCTCAGCTTCTCCGTCATGCCTCAGCCATCGTGGTCGTGCTCGCAAGGGCTCGCCATCGTCTTCAACCCGCCATGGTCGTCGTGTTGGCTCCGGATCTGTTTGTTCTCGTCGTGCTCCTCACTCCAAGCCACCACACTTCCTCGAGTCTCATCCGTGCTCTCTAGTGCTCATCTCCACCATGGCCGTGCTCGCCGTCACGTCCATCGTCTTCGTCGCGGGAAAGCTCGTGGAGCAACCATGGTGGTTTTTGCTCATTTTGCAAGACAGGTCCTTGAGCTTTTTCTTTCTTTCGTTTAGACCCCAATCTTTATAAATTGCAGAAACTTCCTCTTGAATTTGCCATGATACTTTTATTTGTGCAACTTAACCCCCATGTAATTTCAGAATGGTCCCTTGGCTTTTACTTCTTTTCAGTTTGGCTTCAAAGTCTTGAAACTTGCAATTAACCTTTGATTTTCGCCTTAAACTTCCAATTGTGCAATCTAAACCCTGTCAAATGCAATTATGCATGCAAATGCAATATAAAAACCTAAATGCAACCTAAAATGATAATAATAAACTAAAATATGAATCTAAAACTAATCAAAATCATGAGATATCACATATTTTCCTATGTAATTATTTGATTTTTATTCTTTAACTCATAGTATGTTATTAACTTATTTTCTTTGTATTTAGTTGAACTTCAATTAATACGAGGTGCGTTTCAATTCCAAACACATTTATATAGAGAGAGACTAATATTAGTCTATAAATAGAGTTTATGACAGAAAAGTAATATAATAGTTGTTGACATTAACTCATAAATAAGTGAAACACTCAGAATTTGAAATTGGACCAAGCCATGACACGACAAAGACACGAGTTTGATTCTAAGGACACCATAGTAACTTAAGACGCACGTCAAACAGCTAATCGAAAATTCAAAAAGAAAAGAAAAATTAAACATGATTATTATTGTTGCTCGGACAACATCTTAAGCTAGACCAAACTCAAGGACCGTAACGAATCCTTAAACCAACGTAACATGCTTAACTACTACTCAAGGGAAATGAACCCCTCCGTTACTTCCACCACCGACTCCAGAACCAACTCCACCACCTAGTCCACCGCCTAATCCACCGCCTATCCCATTTCCTCCACCAAACCCACCAAAAGGTCCACCAAAACCAAGGCTACCACCGGGACCAGACACACCTCCACCGACGCCACCAAAAGGTATACCGTTGTCTCCGATGCCGGAGTACCCACCACCGAATCCGAGGTAGTTCTTCTGGTCAGAGAGTCCTCCTGGGATGTTTCTTGCTCCAGAAGCAAAAGCTGAGGCTAGGGCAAGAACCAAGAAGAGAGTGAAAAAACACTTCGCCATAATCTTGCTTAAGAACGGTAATATTAATAACAAGAAAGTAGACAAGATTTGAGTTATTATGTTTATTGCCTTGCCGATAACATGGGAGATGTTCTGGGTCCTTTTAAAGCCCCCGAGTGACCACATACAAAGAAAAATGACTGGTGAAGATAGTTATTGCCAATGTAAATGCTTCTTACCAAACGTTCTGATGTCAAATTTAAGTTTATTTACATTCTGAAAGTGACTCGTGGTGATGCGGTAAGTAACTAACCTTCCGCCACGGCTGCGTTAGCGGTTGAGCCATGTATTAACTATTCTCTATGGCTTTTAATAGACTTCATAAAGCGACCAAACATCAAACAAATGATTCTGTCCTGGCTTCCTCGTTGCAAAGGACGATGATTAATGCATACAAATTTAATAACACCGATTGAAAATGATTTTCTTAAGAACAAGATTGTCTATATCTAAATAAAAAATTTAGAACCTTTGGATAGGGGTTCTACACTATTTTGTGGTTAGAGCACCTCCAATGGGATATCTATCCATTGAGTTCTAAAAATTCATATATGTATATGTATATGTTATATAAGTGTATGTAGGTGTGGGGTCCACAAAATAGTGTAGAACCCCTATCTAAAGGTTCTAAATTTTGTATTTTTAGGCCATGATTAACCCTTAAGAAACCCATTGGGTTTCTTAAGTTTTTTTTTTTTTTTTTTAAAGTAAACCAATCGCGAGGTGACACGTGTCAGTGGGGCCCGCGAACAGTGTAAGAAACTCTTAAAAACCGGTTCTTAGTTTATAGTTTTTGTAACCGATCCTTACACTGTTCACGGGCCCCACACCTTAAGAAACCCAGTTAAGGATCCCCTTTAATCCTGCTCTTAGAACCTTTGGATAGGGGTTCTACACTATTTTGTGGACCCCACACCTACATACACTTATATAACATATACATATACATATATGAACTTTTAGAACCTTCAATGGGTAGATAACTAGATATGTTGTATTAGCTGTCCATGTTTAATACGTTAGGGTGTGTGAATTGTTGATAAAAATGACTTTTTGGTCGGTTGATGCCATTAAACTATTTTTATTGCAGAAATTCTACATGAAGTATGGTGCATTTAACAAAAACCGGTGGTGCATAATATAATAGAGTTTGAATGTGATGACTGATCGAAGAAGGAAAAAAAATTGGGAGGGTCTTCTGTTTAGCAACGAAGTGGTTCAAGTTTCTGAATAAAAATATTATGCATGTGGTACACTTTAGGCTTTAGTTTAGAGAAACATGAAAGTTAACTAAGATCATTTTCTTAAATTAATTAAACCATAGTTAAGTCAAGTTACATGTAGTAAATGTATTTCGTTCGTTAAGAGCTAGCTAGCTAACTTCACCTTCACAAGAGGCTTCTCTTTCGGAACTACAAATTTATGAATTTACCTATTGGTAGTTGTAACTATTTTTTTAATGCCTTATTTGAATTAAATCGGTAAATATGTGTCTATATACATATCTGAAATAATTGAAACACATGATTCATGGGTCACGAATAGTTTAATAGCTCTCACCGTATAGACCATCCTACAAAACATCTCAAGCAATGCATTATACTGCATTTATCACAACAAGATACTCCACCGACTCTAGTAAGCTATTGATTTTAAATCGTTACATACAAAACCTAATACTATTGTTTTCTTTACATTGCACGGTGAGTCGAAATTTTTTTCGTCAACTTTTGCAAATGAGATTAAGTTTGATATTTTGAACTTGATTACGTTTGATATTCCAGCATGCAAATCGCAATTATGTGAATATCTTGAAGCACAAGCAAGCAACAATGTTGTGTCACACGAAAAATTACGTCTATATTTATTACATAATTGCACAAGGTTTCTCACAAGTAACTAGGTGTTTTCCTGCACCATGTGCAGCAATAAATTTTTTAAATTTAAATTATTTTTTAAAAAAATTTAAATTTTATTATTTTCTAAACAATATTTTAAAATAAATTTTAATTTAGTTGAACCTAAAATTAAAATTAAGATAAACTAAATAATTTTTTATTTTAAATTTTATTAAAATTAGATCTATATATATTTTAAATGATAATCTTAGATAGATTTTTATCTATTTCTTTTGGATAAATATATTAAATCAACTTGTATAAAATTAACTAAAAATATTATTAAAGTTATATAATTATCAAAAAATAAAACTATAATATTTTTAAAATTTGTAGATATAAAAAATAACGGTATTACAATTAAAATTATAATTTTTTAAAATATCGTAGAAAAAAATGAAAATATATTTTGGTAGTAAAAATAAATAATATTTCAAAAAATTAAAATATTATTATATTATTTAATGTCGTATTTGAATAGATTTACTTTAATGATGATATATATTCTATTACCATATTCTAAAAGTCTTATCAAAAATATAAATTATCATTAATTAGAATCATTCAAGTCACATTTAGCTATACGCCACGTCATATTTCTTGTGTGTCATGTCACATTTATTTTATAAAATTGATTGTATAGAGGACATGTGTCAAAATCACTTTGCAAATAATGTTTAGGGGATTAATAACAAACATCATGAAAACAAAATATATATAGAAATAAACAAAGACATAAACATAACACCAGGGGAAAAAACTTACAAACAACATAATAAAACTGATACAGATATATTAATAGTTATGAACCCTTCCATCGACCTTTATCATCAAGGGTGAGTGAGACCACCGCAATCGCTTCCACCGCCAATTCCTCCCAAACCACCAACTCCGCCTAGACCGCCCACACCGCCGAGTCCACCTACAAGACCTGAACCACCACCAATTCCACCAATTCCACCTATTCCATCACCGAGACCTGAACCACCGCCTAAACCACCTACACCTCCTAAACCACCAATTCCTCCTACTCCACCTACAGGCAGAACTCCGGCGACACCACCGACTCCACCGGCTACACCACCAAGACCTGCTCCGACACCACCAACACCACCAACTCCAGCAGCTCCACCGATGCCAGCAAACGCAACAAAGTTCTTTTGGTCGTCAAGGCCAGCTCCTACATTCTTGGCCGGGGTCGGTCTTGTGGCAGTGACGGATTGAGCCACCGTGAGAGCAAGGAAGAACACGACTAAACACCTAGTTGCCATCTCTTGTTACTCTTTTTGTAACTTTACTTTATTGTGTGCTTTTGTTAGGTAGAGATAGTATGTAGTGAAGAGTGCATGATACATAGGGAGGTTTATATAGGAGAATGAACGGTTAAAACTTAAAACTAGGGCTATGAATTTAGTCCAAAAAAAAACTAGGGCTATGAAATGACACATGGAGATAAGTTGTAAATGAATGTTGGACCATCTCATCTCTTATTTGTTCGATGCACATCCCTCCACGTTTACAGTTACTTTCTACTACTCTATATATATATATGTATATATACAGTATGTAATTAGGGCTAACTTATAAACTGACAAATGGAGCAGATTAAACTTTAAAGTTCTTCTTTAGGAAAATAAATAAATAAGTAGTTCGTATTGGTTTTTCTTAGTGTCAAAATCTAGAGTTAGGTGGCACACTTCTAAGATTTTACCACCAGAACTATTTTCTAGCTCGCATTTGTTTCTATTGGTATACCGATGTACTTTTGCATCATTATGTAAACGTCAGAGTTATATACTCTGGATTAGACTTACATTTACCAATTTTAATCAATCCTCATATGTAAACGTCAGAGTTATATACTCTGGATTCAAAATGTAGATATACCTAATGAAATTAATATGCATACAGAAAGTTATAAAACGAAAAATGTATATTAAAATAGTAGTTTATAATGTTCTACATATATACAATTCAAGTGCAATAAATGTGAGCATGCAGGGCATGTGACTGCACCCAAAGCCCAAAGTTAGTAGAGAGCATGTAAATGCATTGAACTTACAGGTTGGAAGACAAAAGTATGAATATGGAAATTAAGAAAAATGAATCGGTAATTTGTATTTGTCGAAAAGGAGGATGCCATATTAATACAAATTTATATAATTAGTATATGAGAAGAGTCAATATGTGACTAGTACAACTGAGTGAAAACAAAAACAAAGAAATAAACGAAACCCTTGACTGAGTACATTTAAAAGAATTTGAAACGAAAACGATAGTCTAATATTTTAAGCACACACAGACTTAGATACGATTCATATGGTCAAAATCTTGTTGAGAGAGGGAGATATCTAAGTGATAACTCATAACTGAACTACATGACCCAAACAAGTGGAATATAAATTATGGCCAGTGGAAAACAAATGATCACGATCGAGATTTCTATCAGTAGCAATAACTCTAGCCAACGCATAAAATTGAGAATGACAGCCTGAAGCAAGTAAAATAGTTGTTCCTTGGGCCTTACTTGTAGTTCACTCACTTACTTCACCTCTATAATGTTCTTTTGTCATCACATGATAAGAGTTTCATATACAATAGTTTCTCTCTTCTCGGGACTATATTACTCATAAAGTGTACGTGAAGATTTTAAAAAAACTTTTTTTTTATTTGGTTCGGTTCTATTTGATCTGTTTGGAGATAATGCTGTCAAATTGAAACCGAATTTTGTATCTACTGTGTAAATTGGTCTCCGTTCAAAATACTTGAGACAATTTTTAACATTCTCCGATCAGTGAGACGAAGCTTAATACACAAATTAATATCATTATTTTATATGTTCTTACATGTATTCAAAGTTACTAATTCTTAGTATCTGTTATATTGTGATGCGTAACATAAATTTCATTAACAATAACCTGGATTTTGTGAATAGTTTTATTTTCTACAAATAGATTCATCTATAGTTTGAGTTTCATCTATGCAGAGTGTCAAACTAATATATTGTTGTCTCTTGCTAGACATTAATTACTCAAACCGAATTTTCAAGATAATAACATCAAAGACATAGTACGCCTTAAGTTTTACAGTAAAATCTCATATAATACTCATTTTTAAAGCATTTGGTTCTTAAAATTATTAAATATGATTTTACTGAATAGCTAATACATTAACGACAGAAAAAAAGAATAGCTAATATCATTATAGAATAGTTTTAGTTCTGCTTTTAGATTACAATATAAATATATGATCTCAACAATATTAATTTAAGAAGGTTTTTTTTGTCAAGTCCGACCAAGCAATTCGACAGTAGTGAAATGGTATAAGGTCCATGAGCATTTCAAAATGTTCAGTTCTCCAGGTTTTAGCAAGAAATGGCCTAACAATTTTAAGCCTACTAATCCTTAATAGGACGTGAGAACATTATATTCTAGAAAATTAAGGTCCGAGAAAGTTCCAACTAATAGTGTTCTCATATGCCTTAGAATGATTAGTGGCTTAATTTTTTTGATGGGGTACCACCTTTTTTTTGTCAAGGCTACCAATTATTTCAATTCAATAAGTTTTTTTTTTTTCAAAAAGTTTCTTTGCCCAAATGATCTGTTAATGATATAGAGATACAACACTGTTAATTACATATGCATCATGCTAGAACTACAACTAGAAAACCTAGCCATCGGTTAAAATAAAGAGAAGAATTATTTTTAGGAGAGCGAGAACTGGATTTGGTTAATAATACTTGACAAAAACTTGATTTATGTCATTTAACTTTACATAATTTAGCAAAAGAAAAAAAAACTTTACATGTAATTATTAGTTTTTTTTGTAACAACATGTAATTATTAGCTAAAATCCTACTATTACTGTTTAATATGTGATAAAAAAAACTGTTTAATAATATATTGGCGGCAAATTTTTGGTTTTAACTAACTAAAGGTCCAAAAGTTAATTAGTTAGGTGAACAGGGCCACGAGGGCCCAAATAAAATATATCGATTCGGCCTTGTTACCTAAGAGGTTTGGTTGCTGCTTATGACAAAAACGACGAAACAAACCATGTTTGGAAAGACAATCCACTCACGTTATTAATCTTACATGATCTTATCTGCCAAATAAAAAGCACAGATCTCTATACGATTACGGGAGAAAACCAGAAACTTTTGTTAAGCTAAAGCTATGGCGAAGAAGATTGGAGTGACGATGGAAGTCGGGAACGATGGTGTTGCTGTGATCACCATTTCTAATCCTCCTGTTAACTCTTTGTCCAGCCCAAGTAATTAAAAGCTCTATACTTTGAATCATTTTCGATATGTTAATCTGATTTTGTTCTTGTGGGATGTCTTCAGTTATCTCTGGGTTGAAGGAGAAGTTTCAAGATGCGAATCAGAGGAGTGATGTTAAGGCCATCGTGTTGACCGGTAGATTTCAAATCATGTAGCGTTAATCTGTAATCGATCTCTGTGTTGCTAAAGATTGTGAATTGTGAAGCTAAGAGTTTGAAAGTTTAATCCTTTTTTTTTTAGTTTGCTTAAGGTCCTTGAATGTATTTTGATCATTTCAGGCAACGGTGGAAGGTTTTCGGGTGGTTTTGACATCAATGTTTTCCAGCAAGTTCATAAGACTGGTAAAAGAAGTTTCTTCTGTTTGTAAGTTTTTACAGTGAAGCATTACTGTGTCCTGTGTTGTTGACTATATCGTTTTTTTGGCAGGAGATATATCGCTTATGCCTGAAGTATCCATTGATCTTGTGTGCAACCTTATGGAAGGTATTTAGCCTTAACTTTGTTTTTTGTTTGAAGGTTAATATGTTTCTCAATAAGATGGCTTGCAGCTATTAGACAGCGTGGTACTGATACTGTTTTTATGGTTATCAAAGACTCTAGGAAGCCGCTTGTTGCTGCAGTTGAAGGATTAGCTCTTGGTGGTGGTTTAGAACTGGCAATGGTGGGAGACTTTTCATGTTTATTTCTAAAAGTATCTTTTTGTTGTCGCTGTTGTGTTGATGATTGTATCACTCATATTTATTTAGGCGTGTCATGCTCGAGTTGCTGCCCCGAAAGCTCAGCTAGGCTTACCAGAGCTGACACTTGGGGTTATTCCAGGTTTTGGTGGTACGGATTTGTTTTTTTAAGTTTGGTCTTCTTTTAAGTGGACAAAGACAGTTTTGTTTATCAATGGAGACCTTTCAAATAGTGAATGGTGAATAACCAAAGCTAATTATGTCTATGAAGGAACGCAACGTCTGCCAAGATTAATAGGCCTTGCAAAAGCAACTGATATGGTTCTGGTATGGATGGCTTTTGTCACAGTTACCAACAGTTTTATTACTAAGCTTGCTTTGCTGAGAATTTTGTTACTTTTGCAGCTTTCGAAGTCGATATCCTCAGAGGAGGGGCAGAAGCTGGGTCTCGTTGATGCTTTGGTGCCGTCTGGAGATTTGTTGAGCACGTCCAGAAAGTGGGCTCTAGACATTGCAGATGGACGTAAACCCTTTTTGCGTTCACTGCACAGGACCGACAAAATTGGTTCTCTATCTGAAGCTCGTGCAATATTGAAGAATACTAGACAACTAGCTAAGAAGATAGCTCCAAATATGCCTCAGCACCATGCTTTGATTGATGTGATTGAAGAAGGAATCGTCCATGGAGGATACAGTGGGGTTCTTAAGGTGAGCTTTTCTGTATGATTCGATGTTTACTGTATATCTCTTGTTTCCTTAATTTGTTTAATAGCTCTGACATTAATCATTTGCTACTAGTTTGTGCACATTCGGCATCTTATTCTTTTCTGATAACTCCTTGATTCACTATGCAGGAAGCAGAAGTTTTCAACCAGTTAGTAATGTCAGACACTGCAAAGGCCCTTGTTCATGTTTTCTTCGCACAGCGTGCAACATCAAAGGTGAGATTGGTCAAACCTTTTAATTTTCCTAAAGCTATAGTCTCTTTTGCATTAACTTGCACTGCGTTTGGTGCTCCTAGTAATTCTTGTCTCCATGTTCAACCTTCATCCTGAGCATCTCTTAAAAACACTTTTCAGGTGCCTAATGTAACTGATGTTGGATTGAAACCGAGACCGATGAAAAAAGTTGCAGTTATTGGTGGAGGTCTGATGGGTTCTGGCATTGCTACTGCTCTACTGCTAAGCAATACAAGAGTTGTGCTCAAAGAAATAAATCCAGAATACCTTCAGAAAGGAATAAAATCAGTTGAAGGTTCTTATCTTATTCAGAACATATCTAGTTACTATATAATAGAAGTATATATATTGGTATTATATGATTCTTCTTAGATTATATGTTGTATTTTGGGAGTATTCAGCCCTAAGAAGTTGGAAAGGTGTATAGACACTTAATTAGTTGTTTTGAGCCAAAAAAGCATACATAGAGGATATGATGGAGTAAAAGATTATATGGTTATTACGATTCCTATTTACAATAATGTGAGTATTTTCTTGTGGCAGCAAATCTCAAAAGCTTAGTATCTAGAGGAAAGCTGACACAAGACAAAGCAGGAAAGGCCCTCTCCTTGCTCAAGGGGGTACTCGACTACGCAGAATTCAAAGATGTGGACATGGTCATAGAGGTATATGCCTTACTGTTATCTGTCATTCTCTTTGGTTTCAAGTATATCCAGAACTAGTAAGTTCTAAGAGAGGATAAACCAGTGTATAAATATTTCCTCTGACTATAAGGTGTTGCTCCTGGTATAATTTTTCAGGCAGTGATTGAAAACATTCAGTTGAAACAAAAGATATTCAAAGAAATCGAAGAGATCTGTCCACCACATTGCATTTTGGCGAGCAACACATCTACTATCGACCTCAACGTAATTGGGGAAAAAACGAACTCAAAAGATCGCATAGTTGGCGCACATTTCTTCAGGTGCATATTCAATATTACGAAGTTTTTTTAATGCTTTTCATATTTTTAATGTAACTAACAAAGGTTTGTCTGTTTTTACAGCCCGGCACATATTATGACCCTTCTCGAGATTGTTCGTACAGAGAATACTTCTGCTCAGGTGATCCTGGATCTCATGGCAGTTGGAAAGGCTATAAAGAAAGTTCCAGTCGTGGTTGGGAACTGCATAGGCTTTGCAGTGAACAGGACATTCTTTCCGTATACACAAGGTGCACATATGTTGGTCAATCTAGGTGTTGACTTGTTCAGAGTCGACAGCGTTATCACCTCTTTTGGCTTGCCATTGGGTCCTTTCCAGTAAAACTCTCCTTCCTTATCTCGTTACCTACAGTTTGTGTATGACTATCTCGGCAACTGAAGGAAGCTTTACTTATTTTGGGATGACTTACTTCTCAGGCTAGGTGATCTTGCTGGACACGGGATTGGAATGGCAGTTAAGGATATATATGCCAAGGCCTATGGTGACCGGATGTTCAGTTCTCCATTGACAGAGCTTCTGCTTAAGAGCGGGAGAAATGGTATGTCATTGCTCTTGACTTTGCAAATTTTCTACTCTGCCCACTTTTAACATGTTGCTGCTTCAGGCAAAATCAACGGGAGAGGATACTATATTTACGAAAAGGGAACTAAACCAAAACCTGATCCATCAGTGCTTTCAGTTGTTGAAGAATCAAGGAAACTTACCAATATCATGCCCGGTGGGAAGGTAAAACAAAACAGATGTCTTACGCATATAAGTAGTATTACTATATCGGTAACTTTCTTAGACTTAATGCAACCTTGTTTTTCATTTGCAGCCTATATCAGTAACTGATAAAGAAATTGTAGAGATGATCTTGTTCCCTGTGGTTAACGAGGCCTGCCGTGTCCTAGATGAAGGAGTTGTGATCCGAGCCTCAGACTTGGACGTTGCGTCTGTCCTTGGAATGAGTTTCCCTTCTTACCGGTAAGAATTTTAATGCAATTCAGAAAAGTTTGTTTCTGCTCTGATCTTATTGGTTTTCCCTTGTTGAAGTGTCCATCTTTTCATCTTGTCGTGAGTTTTCTGGTCATTTGCAACAAGTCAATATATCAACAAGCAAGCTTTTTCCTTTGTTTCTGCCTGTCACTAAAAAGTTGGTGATGATCATTTCTTTCTCTTTTCTTTTTCCTTGTTGCAGTGGAGGGATTATTTTCTGGGCAGACACGGTTGGACCTAAGTACATATATGAAAGGCTCAAGAGATTGTCAGAGACTTATGGCGGCTTCTTCAAGCCGTCAAGGTATCTGGAGGAAAGGGCAATGAATGGAATGCTTCTGGTAAAGTCTCTCAGCTTTCTTTTACATTTTATGATGTCACAAGAGAACACAATCTCAACAAAGTTCCCTTACTGACAAATAGATTGACAAGGTGAAGGTAAAATTAATTAGGGTGAATGATCACATGAATTCATCTGCTACAAAACACTGTTTAACAGTGGGATCTTGGATTAAACCCCCACGCAGAGTTCTAGATATGTACAATATCTTGAGACTAAGTTTAGCATAGACTCATGTAGGTTTGCTGTTGTTATTTGGTTAGAACAAAAAAAAACTAGACGCTAAGGTTGCAAATAAAACAATAGATGATCATGTAGTATGAATGCAGTACTAGTCCGGCTATCATCTATTCATTTTTTCCCCAAGTCTTTTGCGCTGTAATTCATGTGGAATCCTGGTTTTTGACTGCAGAGTGAACCTAAGGCGTCATCAAGGTCTCGAATGTGAATGCACAAGAAGGGGAGTTTAAAAGTAATCTCAGCAAAGAAACGTTTGAAACAAGTTTATGGAGAGGTTGAAAGTGTTAAGTCACTAAATTATAATAAATCAGTCTCTCTTGTTTACTTCAAAGCAACAGTTACTAAGGTGTTCTGTTTTAAGCACTTGAAAGACAGAATTATCATGTTCTTAATAATATGTTTGTAGTGACTATTCTCTCGTTTGTTCGAATGGTTAAGAAAATAGTAGAATTACCAAGTGCTGATAAAACTTTCTTGTTTTGGTCAAAGAGAATAACATCTCATTTACATCTTTTGTAAAACCGGGGATTTATTATTATGTTACTCTCTAATGTTACATAAGTTGAAAGAGAACATCATAATCAGACACAATAAACAAAGATGTTTCAGCAACTGAAACGATCAACATAACTCAAAAACTAACAAGTAATAATAATAAATAACTCGTGTAGTAAAGGAACAAAGCTCTCTCCAAAATCTGCAAAGAAAACTTATGTAATATTACCTTGTAAAATGAGGCGGTGGTGAGGTAGATTTCAGCTTCTTGTTTATGTTCTCTCTGGTAAGTTATTGTTGTCCTAAGTAGAGTATACTTTATTAATTCAGAGGGTCTTTATTCTCCGGTAATGTTGGAGGTTTATGAGGATGCTGAGTGGCTGAGGTAATTGTTGTGGTCGTCGGCTGCAATGGCTGTGGTTTGCTGAGTGTAGGTTGAGCAGTGGTTCGTGGTATATGCTGAATCCCATTCTCGGTTTTCACCGTTGTCATTGCGGTTGGGGGTGACTGTATATGCCTTCTTGCTAGGTATGAACACTTTGATTCTGCAAACCAGACAAACTTAACTAACATTAGAGAAGAAAGCTTCTATATGAGTTGTGTGTGAAGAACAAGAAACAAACAACAGTACCTTTTATTTCTGCGTAAGAGATAAGTCGACTAAGGCAGTCTCTGAACTTGGTTAATACCACTCTTTCCTGCTCTGCGTAAGTCTCTGACTTCTCCTGTGAGTTTGTACCGCAGCCACCAGGGTCTACTGAGCCATTAGGTTCAGCTGCTGCTACCATGAAGATAGTGTCCTGTTCATCACACATCAAAGCCAGAGTTGCTGGAGATAGTGGCTTTCCTTTAGAGGCATCTGAATTGGAAGCGTCTGGTCCAGACTTATCAGCTTGGTTTTCATCAGCTGCAACCATCTCAACATCACCAGCATCTTTATTCCCTTGGGAGTTATCTTGTCCAGAAGAAGCTAAAGAAGCTTCTGTTTCATTTCTTTTATCTAAGAAAACAATTAAGGAAGATCAATGAATAATACACACATAGAGCTAAAACCTTGGCAATACAGAGTTTTTCACTCAAAGTTTCACCTGTTAATGTCTTTGCTGCTTCTCCAGCCACAGCCACCAAAACAGAGCAAAGCGCTTTCACATCCTGAGGTTGAATTATATCTGCTAAGAGAGACCTTCAGAAAATACACAACATAAACTTCAGTTTTATTCAGCTCTTTGGATCAACTATATAACTTGTGAACACCAGATATTTCACCTATATACAAACTTTGATGGAGCTACCGATGAGTTGCCACCAGGCCTAGAAACAGCTGCTGGAGATGTACCTGAGGTTGGGCCACTAGTTCTTCCATTACTTGCCTAACAAAAAACAACAAAAGGGATATTTTTCAGTTCTATAAATGGATACACAAAAGCATATATATACTAAATTGGGAACTTGCAAACCTGGTGAAACTGGCCAAGTCGATGAGCAGATGAATCTTTGGCTGCTTGGTTGAAAGAAATATCATGACCTTTCCTTCTCTTAGGTGCTGGAGAAGGAGCAAAGCCAGATGAACCAACAGCTCCAGTAATGGCTGCATTTGCTGCTTGTTGGAGATAAGCCATGTTGTTGGCATGTTCACCGTGAAACAGAGCTTGTCTCTCCTCACTTCCATCAAAGTTTTTGCAATCCAAGCATTTGCAGTTCTCAGAACAAAGAATGTTCGCTTGAAAGCACTCGCAATACTTCTTAAGGCATCCTGATTTCTTGCAGTGACATCCTTTGTTATGTTTCCCTAATAACACCACTTCACCAATCTCCTCCTGCAAAAGAAAAATCAACAGTTTAAGCATCTCACTATATCTTAGAACCTAAAAGAACTCTCCAGCGATCTAAGTATCTTCCAACAACTGAAATGTAAATGCTTTTTTATCAGTAACGTTGTTAATCTTCAAATAACGTACCCTTTTATCCCTAACACCATGTGGACTGCTAGCAATTTTAGGCCTGAAAGCATTTGGGTTCCGCTCCAGAGTTGCTTCCACAGCATCTCGTCTTGCAGGTTCGTTGTCAACGTTGTTGAAACAATTGACACAGTTACAACCATCACAATATGTTCCTGACGCAAAGCATTCACAGTACCTGTAAAGACACAGCAGAGTGTAAGTTCATGGAGGTTCAAAAGTAGCCGAACCAGAATCTGTAATTCACAATTAAAGACAGAAAAACGGAAGGATATGAACATGCAATAGCTTGAGTAATCAATTTAATCACACTAACATGTCTCCCCGAAAGAAGGGCTAGCTCTAACACACAAATAAACAACAAACATAACAAGTTTCTGATAAATGTCAATCTCTAAAGATGAAGAGGAAGACATACAGTTTCAAGCAGCGTGAGTGTTTACAGTTACACTGCTTCTTCTTTTGAGGAGTTCCATCTCTACCTTCCACAATAGGCCTTGGTTTAGATTTTGGAGATTCCGGCTTTCTGCACACAAAAAAATGCAAAATAAAAAGTTAAAAATTTAAAATTCTTGAGGTAATATCAAGGTGAATAAGAGTGTTCTAAGAAAGCTTTGGATATGAACAATCAAAGCTTCAAAAATTTGAAGATTTAAAACCATTTTCATCATCATAAATCAAACTTCTGCAAATCCAATCACTAAAAGTTTTGGACTTTTCACAAAAATCAATCAAATTTCTGCAAATCCAATCACCAAAAGTTTAGATTTTTCTTCACAAAATTTTCAAACATTTCTGTAAGAAGAAAGCAAATGAACTCAATTAGACAAAAACTTACGGATGTCTGATTGGCGCGTTAAGGATTTGTGACTGTGACGGTGAATTAGTCGTCACTACTGCCACCGTCGGTCGTACAACCGGATGAAGCCGCGACGTCACCGCCATCGTCGTCGTTATCGGCGAAGGAACAGAGGGAGTGACATCGACGGTCTTAACCGCCGTAGAAACAACAGTAGAAGCCGGTTTAGACACTGAATGTTCACCAGAACCACCAGTGAAGTCAAGTTGCCTCGCAGGCGTCTTCGCCGGGAAACCAGACTCATCAGTTACATCATCCCTTTTTGGCGGGAATTCACCTCCTCCTCCGCCGCCTTCACCCATCTACAAAAAAAATTTCGAATCTCCAGGGAAACCCAGAAAGTTTCCTTTTTTATCTTCCCTCGAAAAGGAAAATTCACACAGATCAGCTCAAATTAACACAGGGAGAAAACCCAGATCCGTATCCCCACGACGGAGCGCGGAAAAGAATCAGAACCGATTCGGCGGCTGTTAAAGCTTAAGACTTTGAATTTGATCCGCGTATATAGATGGGGAAAGTGATAAGCTTTGGGAGAGAATTAGGGTTTTAGCTCAGGAAGACGATGACGAAGCAGAAGAAGGAGAAGCCCTCAAGAGGAACTCTTCGGTAAGAAATACTTTCGGTTTTGTTCTTCTTCCTCTTCTTCTCTCCTCCCTCTTTCTAACATGTTTTGAAATTTCAATTTTCTTAAATTATATTCGACGGTTAGATTTGCGTGGCGTTTTGATCGTGCGGTTCTTGTTAAGTATAGTGATCCAACGATTTGAATTCATAAAAGCTTTAAGTTTTGTCGTTTTTCCACCGTTCGATCGTCTCTGATTAAAGAATTATCTAAAAGAACTTTTAAATGTGCGTTTTTAGATACCTACCAATTGTAAACCGACACGTACGTAGATTTACTCGTCACTCTCACCGTCTAGTTTTGGAAGTAGGAAAAAGAAGCGTATTTCGATTTCGCCCCGGAACTTTCATTTTTTACACAGAGCACAAAAATTCGCTCAATATTCAAATTTAGAACAAAAGAATCTAAAGGAGTAATACAAAGGTCGCTTTGATTTTTGAGGGAAAATTTTCAACTGTCTAAACCATATTCCCCAAGACATGCACTGTTCTGTATCAGTAAGCATTTCTCATCCTGTCTCTGTCTCTGCCACCACGTTGATCGTCTCTCCCTACTCTATCAAAGTAACTATCACGGCGGTAATCTCTGAGCGGTGGTGGAGGGCCTCTCATTGGCGGTGGTGGGTTGTCTCTCAATGGCGGCGATCTGCTCCTCTCTCTTGAATGTCTTCCCCATCTGCCACCACGAGGTGGGTGATGCAGTGAAGGCGGTGGACTGAGAGGTGGTCGTCTCTCATAGCGAGGTTCCGGGACCCAGTCAGATGCTAATCTTCTGTTAGGAGGATACTCGAGGTCTGAGTAACGCAGACGGTCTCCTTCTCTGTCTCTGTCTCTCCATGTAGGATGGTCAAGTCTGGGTGGAGGATAGTCTCTAGGGTAGCCACGTGGAGGAGACCTGTAGCCATTAAACTCTCTTCTTGGGGAAAGATTCATGGGAGGTGGAAGGAGACGAGGCGGTGGAGGACTATTAGCAGGTGCATAGCGAGGCTTCTTGCATTTGAAACACACTTCTCGTCTCGCAAAGTTTAAGTTTCTGCATCTGTGTCCATAACCAAAACAAAAATACATACAAACGAAATCTAATGAACGCACTTTAGATTCTAACAAAAAGTTGGAATGGCCAAGGATACTTACAATGTATCTAGACAGTACCAATCTCCATCTCTTGGTTGCACCTTTGGGTTATTACTGTTATTTCTGCCAATGCCATCGCTTTTAAAAGGGCGGCCATGAGCAGGTTCAGGCCCATCAAAACGACGACCACCAACTCTAGCATGAGGTGGTGAATAGTCTTTGTGACTGTATCTCCCAGATGATTCCCTTCTGCTACTGAACTCTCGGCCACCACGAGGTGGGGCACCTGAATGATTAAGATCAGAGCCATGTCGGTGGTGATCTTCAAATGGACGACGGGGTGGTGGTGGTGAACTAGAACTTGCACGAGGTCTATGTCCTACACACAGAAAAAAAAACAGTGGAAGTGCTGACAATGTGAAATGCAAGGCCGTTGGTGCCTCTCAATAGCATTCTTAGATCGCCAAGCATCAGTATATACATCAGTATATGCATCTGTAGGAGTGTTAAATCCTCAAGAAAACACTAAAAGGTAACTGAACTCTTCGCTATACAATCAATACAGGACCTGTTGCTATACAAAAGATACAGCACCCATGACATTGCCAAAACACGTTATGTACAAGAATTTCATCAGAATCTACTGACACTAACCATTCAGACTAACATTCTTTCTAGAAGACATAAGTCTCTGCAGACAAATCCTGCCTAGCTTCCTTGGGGATGTAATGAACTTCAAAAACTCACAATTCATAAATCGAAACCATAGCAGAAACTGTGACTCTTATGATTGATTGTGGAAGAGATACGAACCATTGTCACTCTTATGACGATCCGAGCGGGGAAAAGAGGGCCGGTCACGAGAGTCATCTCCGGGGGCGGCGGCGTGGCGGTCGCCTTCTCCGTCGTGGCTACCGGAAGGACGCACGACGAGACTGCTGATGTGAGGAGGGTGATGCTGATCTCTTTCGTTTGATCCCATTTCTCTCCGATTCTCAAGGCTGAAATCTCGATGTCCGTTTCACCCCCCAAAAAAAACCCTAAGGGTGTGTGCGCGAAAGAAGCTGGAAACTATCGTTAATTTATCTTTTAGCCTCTCATCTTTAGTCTAATTTCTAAATTAATCCCTTAATTTCATTACTTAACAGTATAGTCCTAATAGCCTGATTCTTAACGTGGTAGGTATATTTACAAGATGAATGCAGAATCTGGAACTAAGAATTTGATCATGTGATTTAGTTAATAGATAAGCAAAAACTCAGCGAGGATTAGTGGCTTTTATTGAACCATCATCAACTATGACCATGAAGAGAGGATGTTATTACACATCTTGATATAACAAGTACAAAATGGATAAACAGATAATACAAAAGCTTTCATAGCTCTTTAGCTATGGAGAGCTAAAGGCTAACACCAACTTTCCAATGGTATATGTAACTTTTTCTCTATTCCAGAGAGGAGCAAGAGAGACAATACACAAACACAATCTTGACACAGCAGATGGATTCAGGGAAGTAGGCTCTGATCAAGATTCTCAGTCATGGAGCCAGGCCAAATGTAATCCATCTGTGGAAACATCAGAGATTAACACATAAAGCTGAGATCAAAGATGAGAAGGCTCAAGAAAAAAAAACAGAGTTATGAGAGAAGAAAGCAGCAAACGATTCCAAAAGCAACTTAAAAATACTGCAACCAGTGATACTCTTAGCGGTTGTTGAATCTTGGCTAGGCTTTGTAGTATGAAGGAGAAAGAGGCAAAGCTTTTGACTGCCTACCTTAAATGCCATTCACGTTCAGGGGAATTCTATTGTGAATCCACTGCTGGTAGGCTTTACATTCACAGGACCAAAGCCGTCAAAATCTGAATCTGAATCCATTTCTCTGTAATCATTCCACTTTCTAGGAGAATCCTCATCATCTGGCCCACTCATTGCCGGAGGCACATAGAGCTCTGAAACTGGAACTGGAAGAGGCTCTTCCTTGAAATATTTGTCATTCAACATCTCCATAGCAGTAGCTCTGCTAGCTGGATCGTAACAGATAAGCTTCTTGAGCAGCGATATCACATCCCCAGAATGGTTGGGAAGACATCCTTCTATACCAAGAGGTGACTCCACTTTAGCAAATGAGATTGACTTATAGTCTGGAAGATCCACACAACCTGGCCAAACCTCTTCGTTTAAGTTTCCCAACACGTTGGTTACTCTGCTGATCTGATCAATATCTGAAACTCCTGGGAACAAAGGCTCTAGAGACAAGAGTTCCGCAAACACACAACCAAGCGACCATAGATCGATCTCCAACCCATACATTGTAGATCCGTAAAGAAGTTCCGGTGGCCTAAACCATCTGGTTCCCACACAAGATGTCATCAACCCTTCTCCACCGTCCAATGCCTCATCAGCATCATAAGCAAACGAGTTCGTCCCGAAATCATCATCCATTTCACTAACGGTACACGTCGCAAGACAAGATGCGTCTCCATCATGCACGTTCGAGTCCTTATCGGTATCATCCCTCGCAACTTGCTTAGCCTTGAGCTCTTCCACCTGACGAAAGTACTCATCTTTACTCAACACTTCCTGTTCCTGGCCATCTGGCCCTTGCTGAGAGGAGTTTACATAATCAGGAATCACTTCTGGTGGTTCCCTGCTTGTTTCTCCTTCTCCGTCTTCAAGTTGGTTCTCATCTGTAGCGACGATATCAGGCTCCATGAGTATCCTAGCCTGTAAACAAACCAAGCAGCCAAACACACTTTATTACAAACTTGATTCAAAGATCGAAACTTTACAAAAGGGTAACATCAAAGAGACACTAACTTGACAAAAAGATCGAAACTTTACAATTCACCTGACCAAAATCTGCAAGCTTGAGCACTCCATCATCACCCACCAACATATTCCCAGGCTTCAAATCTCTGTGAACAATCAAATTCCTATGACAAGCATCAACGCCGGAGAGAATCTGAACCATCCATCTCTTAATCTCCCCCACTGTAAACCCATCTCCTGATTCCCCTTTCTTCTTCCTCCTCTTAGCATCTCGGATCACCGCGGCGAGATCCGACCTGAGGAACTCGAGGACGATCACTGCGTTCTCGTCCTCACGCCAGAAGTACTCGTGCATAACGACGACGTTTGGAGATCCATGGAGGATTGAGAGGGCGTCGATCTCCCGAAACGCTGATTGGTAATCGAAGATCTCCTTGAGCGCGACGATGAGACCGTCGGAGATGCGTCGAGCTCGGTACACGTCGGCGTAGGCTCCGGATCCGACTCGCTCGAAGATCTCGTACTTGGCGATTATCTCCGGCCGGGTGTGGATGCTCCAACTGCTCGCCGGCTGTTTATCCATCGTTACGGCGTCGTTTTTGAACAAATCCTTCTTCCCGGTTTGACGCTGATGATGAAATGATAAAAGTATATAACGCCAACGAATTTACGGACCAGATTGGTGAATTACGGATATGCCCTCGGTAACTTTATTCCTTTGGCAACTGCTTTTATTTTACTAAACTGTGTTGATATAACTATTGTTTGATGTTTATCTGCTAATGCTACTATGTGCTTCAGTTATGTATGTTTATGAGTAATGTATAAGAAGACCATTAGCTTATGGAGTGGAGATTGACATTTAGATTTTTTGAGATTGAGAATCGACATTGGTTTAGTCCGGTTTAAGTGTCCACCCTTATTGTTAACAAGAATGGCTTTCAAAAACATTGATGACAACAACTCAAGAATATTACTGGAATTTGGAAGTCTACATAACCAAAAACAAAGAAAGGAAACTTCACATACAAATAAGAGAACCAACAGTTCCCTTATCTTTCAACCTACAACAATACCCAATAAACCGACCAGAGAGAGAGACACACACACACAAAATGTTGTTGAGATTTGTCACTTGAGTTATGTCCTAAGCTGTGGTGCAGCCTCCACAGACAATGCTCCTGCAAATTATAGCTCTTGTTTGTAAACTTGTTTTACTGCAACCTCTTTTAAAGAGTGAAAAACATAAGAAGAAGAAGATGCAATATTTATTTTAAAAAGGCGCTTACGCAAAGGAGCAACCAGATCTTCTGTGTTTCTTCTTACTCATAGTGATCTCTTTCCTCCTTGGTGGCTGAAGAACCACTTTGATCGCTGTGTCAAACACTGCTTTCACATTCTACAACAAAAAGACCAATGCAAAAGCTCATCAAAAAGATTCTGACCTTTGAGTTTTTTGTTTGTGAATAGAACTTTGACTTACCTGTTGAGTCTTGGAGCTACACTCTATGTAAGCAGCTGCACCGATTTGCTTCCTCAATTCCTCTCCCTGTCTCCCACACACACAAAGTCCATAAGCTTGAGAAAGCTTCCTTACATTTCAAAAAATCAAAACTCACTAACATGTACATACCTGAGTAGAGGTAATGACATTGGTGTGATCCGCGAGGTACCCCTTATCATCACGAAGATCTTTAAAGAACAACAACACAATGTTATGTATCAGCAAAGAGAATAAATATAAGACAAAAAAACTACAACAACAAGAAAAGAAGAAGAAGAAACTTACCTAGCTTTGTACCAACAAGGACTATGGGAACATTTGGAGCAAACCTACGTAGTTCAGGCATCCACTGTCCAGAAACACAAAACAATCAACACCAAAATTCACAATCTAACATACACTCCAATGCAAAGAGACAATAACCTTCTTAAGTACATTCTCGTAGCTGGCCTTGCTGATAAGAGAAAAGGCTAAGACGAAGATATCAGCTCCTCTGTAACTCAATGGCCTCAACCTACTGTAATCTTCTTGACCTAACCAAATCAAACAACAGTTTCTGTGAGAGATATATATAAAGGGGAAGACTTTATATAATTTCAACTCTGTAGCTTAATGGGTTTTTACCTGCAGTGTCCCATAGACCAAGATTCACGATTTGACCATCAACGGAGACATTGGCACTGAAGTTGTCGAACACAGTCGGTATATAATCCTGAACAAAACAGCAAGAGACTCATGAGGAAACAGGAGATAATATAAACCCACAAAACACACCAAAATCTCTTCCTAAAGAGTTCAAAGCTTAAAACTTTGAGAGTAAGAACAAGGAAGCAGCAACAACAGATCTTTAATAAGCTAAACCCAGTAAGAAAAACTAGAGCTTGACAATGAAAACTCACAGTGGGAAACTTGTTGCTAGTGTAACAGATAAGCATACATGTCTTCCCCACAGCTCCGTCTCCCACAGTAACACACTTAATGAACTTCGAAGCACTCATTATTGTCTTACTAAGAATCAGAAACAAAACCCTGAAGAAATTAAAGAAGAAGAGTGCTGGAGAAGTCTTAGAGATAAGCTTACAAGAGTGTGAGTTTCGATGTGTTAAAGAGAGAAGTGAATGTTTGTAGAGAGAGAGAGGAGGAGAGTAAAATGTGTCGGATTCTCAGGTTTCGACCCAAGTCAATACTCTCTCTAAAGAAAAGGAGAAAACTTTATTTAATTGTCCCTCTCGTTAAATTTCAAAAAATAAAAGGAAAATTATTTGAAAATACTCTTCGTTTTCTATATGCTTTCTCTATCGAAAAGTCCGTTATTTTGAAACAGTCGAGTTGAAACACGTATCGACCGTTGTGTAATACGACACAGTTTCGACTTTTGTCCTCTTGGTGGTGTCCAGCTAAGTGTGTGTGTGTTTTTTTTCTCTTGGGAGTTCCCACGTTTCTTCTCATACACGAGTTTCTCTTGAGCCCTTCCATGGATTTTTTAAAAATATTTTAGCCACTTTTTATATTATATTCAAATTCGAATTTGCTTTGATAATTGATTCAGGCCTCATATATGTGGGTCAATTTTGAATGAATCTTTGGGTTAATACTTCGAAGTAGATCCACCAAGTGTAGTTATGTGGGTCATGACTCGTGTCCATAAATCAAACAACAAGCCCATTCATGTACATGTTGCTTGTTTATCCTTCATAATCAATTTAAGTTTTGAATCATTTGATGAATGAGAACTTGCTATGACCCAAAATATCCCATACAGAGGCAAGAGGGAGTAGGGGGTCATATGACCCTTATAAACTTGATAAATCAATTATTTCTAGTGAATATTTACTTTAAATTAGCATAAAGTTTGGTACAATTAGTTGTTTTGGGTTATAATGCTTAGTTATGTGGAGTCTGGACCATGATGCTTGGTTATCTGTTCTTCTACATAACCAAATTGGTTAGACTTATGCATACACGTTACACATTTATTTAGTTTTTCATTTCGTAATGGACAAAGCAACTCCAATATCTGATTAGCGCTAGAGGTTTAATGCAAAACAAACTAAAGAGTTCTGGATTGGTCAAACACACATATGTCTAAAAGGAAACATAAAGCATGAAACAAGTTTATTTTCTGAAATAGCAAAAGAACTGAGTTGGTTCTCTCTACTCATCATCCTCGTCATCTTCAATCTCATCAAACTCAGAATCATTGGCAGACTCACTCTCCGAATCACTCAGCACATACTTCATCTCCTTCCTGTTTGCTCTTTTTGGCCTCGATGAGTTTCCAGCCACCACGGTCTCACTACTCTCCTCCTCCTCTCCTTCCCTGTTAGCCAACCTCCCCAACACTGAACTACTCTTCTTGTTGAACGGTGATGATCTCATCTTCCTCACTTTCTTCTCCGGTGACACTGTAACAACCTCCGCCGCTGGCTGCTTCTTGCTCGCCGCTGGTCCACGCTTCCTGGGAGCTGCCGGTGGTTTCACAGCTTTACTCGCCGCCGCTGCAGGTTTTCTTCCTCCTTTTGCTGGTGCAGCAACTTCAACCACCACGTCGTCATCGTCATCCAAAGATATTGCCGCTTCTGATGATAATCAAGAACCAGCTTAACTTCATGATCATTCAATTCTGTGGTTTGTTTCTCAAAAATGTTATTATGAACTTACTGCTTGGATTCTCGGAGGTGGAGCCGAAATTGTATTGAGCAAGTCTTTGTGCTAGATCCATCATCTCATCATCATCAGCCTTTACATCAGCTGGAGCAGGAGCAGCAGCAGGCGCCTTCTTTTTGGCTCCTTGTCTACCTTTCGGCTTGGCCACTTCCACTACGTCGTCACCTTCACCAATCAATAAAAAGGTTTCAAATTATTATATACGTCAATCAGATCCATACAAGAAAACGCTTCCAAATACGAGGATGATTCACTGAGTTTAGTACAGGACATACCTATGTCCATTGCAGAACTGGAACTGGAAGCCGCCTTTGTTGTTTTCGTTGGTGCCTTTTTCTTTGGCGCTGCTGCTTTACCACCCTTTAGTGGTGGTACTCCAGCCTTTCCCCCTTTGCCTTTCTTTTTTGCTGCTTCTTCTCTCTCTTTTTCTGCTTCAGCATCTTCCTGATCAAGTTTCTGGAACAAGGAACAAAACGACTAAGTGGCGATTCACTGCTAACAAGTGTAAAAGCATTATAGAGGTTCAAGGTTTTGAATGCTTACAACAAGTTCTGCATCAAGAGACTCTAGGTCTCTGAGCCAGAGAGATCTTGGTGTGGCCTTCTTCATGTCTTCAACTGCTTGATTCATTTTATCTCTCTCTCCACATAACTCCTGCACTTTCTCTAGAGTCAACGTAGCTATAGCTAGTGACAACAGGTAGTCATACTCTGAACCAGATATAAACGTTGAGCGCGAAGTAGGAGCATTTGAGGTTTCTTCAGATTCTTCTTCAGCTGAATCCGTTGCTCCAGCAACCGCAGCTTCGACGGGCTTGGCCTTCTTAGGGAATGGTGTGAACCCTTTCTGTCTCAACTCCTGGACCAGATCAGACTTCTTCCTGTTGCTCACTATGATCTCTCCACTGACAACTCCAAGAATAAACCTCACTTTGTTCTCTAGTTTCAAGAGCTCAAGTTCCAGATTCTCCAGGATAACTTTCTGCATGCATAACAGACAGTTAACGTTAAGCCATTAACTTAATTGCTGAAAACCTTTAAAGACTGAATCGAATTAAAAGATGTCCAAACCTTTCTCTTCTCATAATATTGGAGCCTCAGTTCAAAGAACTCTTCAAGGACTGCAAGGTGAGATTAAACGTTAGTGTCTAATAGAACGAAGAAAAAACAGAATGAATAACTTGGATCTCATTCTTACTTTGTTCTGGAGTTGCGTATTTCTTAATCAAATTGTTTTCATCAAATAGATGCATATTTGTTGTAGAGATTGTCGTGGTAAGTTTGAGTAACTTCAAAATGCCCTCGTGCCGAGCCATCATCATGTTCTCTTCGCTAAGACGAAGCACAAAATCCACAGAGCTATCATCATTGTACGTATCAACGCTCTGCAGAAATAAGACGAATAAGTTAATAAGAAGCATTTAAAAACATAATCATTTTCTGATTTTAGGCTTTCTAACCTGAAAATAGGGGGTGTTATTATTTGTCTTCAAAGCCTCCAGGAACTGCTTATAATCTTCGGTCCACCTTTTGATTGGTAGCTCCGTAATACGGAGAGTTGTTTCGTCAATCTCCTCGTATACACCAGTGACTGTGTAGGTAGACCCGCCTTCCTTGGATGCAGTTTTCTCAATAGTTCCTTTAAAATTCCTATACCAAGGATCCATAGCCACCATACTTTCACCACTAAGTAGACGCCTTACGTTTGCAACAATATCCCTAGGGTTATAGTTAGGTATGAAAGAACTCCACCCGGTTCCAATTCCTTCACAACCATTAACAAGCACAGTTGGAATGATGGGCATGTACCTAACACGGAATAACATATCAAAATTAGTCTCTGTAAAAAAAGACGAGTGTGTTAAATAAATAAGCAACGAATTACCAAGTTGGCTCTATCTTCTGCCCATCTTCGTTCAAGTAATTAAGGAGGATATCGTCATCCTTGGGAAACAAGACCCTTGTTGCTGAAGAGAGCTTAGTGAAAATATATCTTGCACTTGCTGCATCTTTTCCACCCTACCACAATCATACACCAAGATGAGTATGAGCATAGATAAACAGAACGGTTTCAGTGTATGTACTTACCATATTCCGTGTGCCAAATTGACCAATTGGTTGAAGCAGGTTTATGTTGTTGCTGCCTACATAATCCTGTGCCATACCAATGATCGTACCGGCAAGACTCTGCTCGCCGTGATGATATGCCGAGTGCTCTGATACATAACCAGAGAATTGGGCAACCTTGGCCTCCTTTATGAAATTCCTCTTAAACGAACAAAACAGTATCTTTCTCTGGCCGGGTTTGAGCCCATCAACCATGGAAGGAATTGACCTTTGAAGATCAGCCATGGAGAATAAGATAAGTTCTTTGTTTACAAAATCACTGTAGGAGATCTTCTGTTGCTTCTGATCAAGATGAGTTCCAGGCTGAAAAAACAAACAGACATCAGAACAGGCAGAAATAATGAGCAAAGAACAAATATCTTAAGGTACTCAAATTATCCTGCATACCTCAAAATGTGAAAGCCAATTCTTTCGAGCTTCGATTTTCTTTTTACTAAATGCAAGTTCAATCGCATCTCCATCTTGTTCATCAACCCAAACGAAATCCTTCTTGTGAATATTAAGGCTTTGAAAGTACTCTCTGCCCTCCTTAGATGTACTTGTTCCCAATCCCTAGAAAGACACAGTGACAATTAGTAAGCAGATAACGTGAGCGGTTTTCATGAGTACTAACTTAATAGTTTATAACATATCGCAAACCTTGTAGTATTTAATACTCCAACCCGTTGCATTACCACTCAGACTTTCTTTCCAGCTTTCATACTCGGGCATCGAGTAAAATGACAGAACTTCAGTCTTGCGCGTCGCCTGTGTACAATATGTTTATTTGCAGTTGTTAAAATCATTTGCAAGCACTAAGATATTGTACAAGGAAGAATTTATATTTACCTTCACAATGGGGGTGATAAACTCAACTAGGAATGACGGAATCTTGAGTAATGTCGGCCAAAAAGAGTGGATGAAGTTGATTAAGAGACCCTTTATATGGGAACCATCGTGATCCTGAACAAGGTGGACCAAAAAATCATTACATGAGCATATAAAGAGACACACATATATGTAACTGAGTGTAGTGATAGAAAGTAGAATACCTGATCTGTCATGATCATCATATGCCCATATCTCAGTGAGTTAACGTTTTCATACGCCATATTTTGCTTCAGTCCAAGGATCTTCTTGATATTCTCAATTTCCTTATTGTTAGTGATTTGAGTGGTGGTGGCTTCCCTAACATTCAGTAGCTTTCCTCGGAGAGGGAATACACCATAATAATCACGACCCAGAACAGACATCCCCGCCATCTAAACATAATGAGTGTTAGGTGTCTGTTGGGGTAAAACGATACAAATAGCTAACAAGAGATCAAAAACACTTACAGCTAAAGCCTTAGCTGAGTCTCCTTCTGTCAGAATCAACGTACATCGTTGAGATTCCTTTCCCCCAGCTTTGTTAGCGTCCTCCAACTTCTCAATCTGAACCTTGTCAGTCTTAGTTCCATCGCTTTTCTTAAGATCTTTACTCTGCTTAAAAGTTGCCCACGAAAGCAAATTTTCCACTACTCCAGATTTAGCCACTGGACAAAACAAAACAAAAAGCAAACTTTAAGCACTCTTCTGGAAACCGAATACATTAGTGACCCAAAAAGAAAAAAAGAATCACAACATACCTTTCTTCAAAATATCTTCAGAAAGCTCGCATTTAGACCCGAAACTGCTCTGACGAAGGGTCAATGTTTCTTTGGTTTGAGAATCAAAAGCAGGGTTGTCAATCAAGGAGTTGACAAATACCCACAGATGGTTCTTCACATTGTGTGCCTTGACGTTAGCGGTTTTGTTCTTCTTGTTCACGATGCCCACAATGTAGTTAGTGATCTGACTGGTAACATAGTCAACATGCGTCCCACCCTTGATTGTGGCAATAGAGTTCACAAAGCTGACCTGAAACAACAGAAGAAAACGTTGTTAAAACTTCTTCCCAATCTTCACGAGTATGAGAGTAAGGTAATATCCAGCCAAATACACACCTGTTGAAACTGTCCTTCACTAATGCTCACACAAACCTCCCATCTGTCATTAACTTTCTCGACCATCCTAATCACAACACAAAATTCAATTCCAAGACACAATCTTTCCAATCACTTTCATAGTACAAAAACAAATAAAAAACAAACCTTGGGAGAGGCTCGTTCCTTGACTTGTTGGCTGCGGCCAGGTACATATCAACATAATCAATGAACGATTTGATTGGAATCCGTTGACCATTCAGCTCAACCTTCACAGTCTTTCCCAAACATCCAGCAATATCAAACACTCTTTTACTCATTAGAGCAACAACATCATCCTCCAAATGAGTCATCCCAAACTTCCCCAAGTCGGGTTTGAAAGAGACCTTGGTCCAGTTCTCGGTCTTATTGCACTTGGTTATAACCGGTTCAGACTTCTTCCCCATGTTGTTCTCAAACACCTACACATCACCACAAAATGTTAAATCCAAATGTATCGATCGATCATATAATCAGATCAACGATATGTAAACGAAGACACATAAGCTTGAAAAATCGAGTGTTTATATCGTACCTGCTTGTACTTCTTCTGCCTCTTCCCATCGGCAGTTTCAATCGTGAACTCAGTGGAGAAGATGTTGGTAAGCTTGGCTCCATACCCGTTTCTCCCACCAGTAGTCTTCTTCTCGTTATCATTATAGTTACTACTAGTCAACAGATGACCAAAGATCATCTCAGGAACATACACACCTTCTTCCTGATGAATCTCTACAGGGACTCCATCACCACTGTTACAAACGCTAATCAGATTCTGCTCGACATCGATCACCACTTTCACGGAATCCATCTTCGGATCTCGCTGCTTGTTGTCAGCCGCGTTCACCAGAATCTCGTCGAAGATCTTGTACAGGCCCGGGACGTAAGTGACGGGACGATTCACCATCTCCTCGTTCTCGTACACCCAGAGAGTCTGCGTGTGCTTCTCGATGGATCCGATGTAAGTATCGGGACGGAGTAAGATGTGCTCTAGCTGAGATTTCTTCTGGTACATCTCCTCGATCGTCTTCCCGCCTCGAGAAGCTGCCGGCGCGGCCTTCGAGACATTGACGTTGTTGCTGGTTTGCAGCGGGAGCTTGGTAGCCATGAAGAATCGCGAGTTTCTGAGAGGGAAACTGTGTAGATCTGGAGATCTAGAGGGAGGATTGAATAAGTCTCAGAGTTAGGGTTTTCTTCTGAAGAGGAGAGAGTGAGGAGATGATGCAAATATAAGAGAGTGAGAGATGAAAGAGAGAGAGAGTGACAACGGTTGGGTAGTCGTCGGCTCCGAATTCGAAATTTGAATTTGTGATAGGGCGCGGGATAATTAGGGTTTTTAAAAAAAAGATTCAAAATCTGACGGCTGCTGAAGATTTCGAGATGAGAGAACCTGAAAAGCAAATAAATTTAAGTTAAAAAAAAAGATATTATTAGAGCCCAATTAAAGCCCATTGTGTTTAAAAATTCAAAAAACAACCATATTACTCAGTTAAGCCCAACCAAGTGAAACCAAGCTAATATGTGTCATAATTGGCTTAATATGTGTCATTTTATACTACTATTGATTTTAACTTTAATAAACCAAATTTTTAAATAAAAAGTATATATATAAAGGTATATCTTTCAAATAGAATTTTTGAAATTTTTATCACAAAAACAGACCTCTAAAAAATAACCAAAATAGCTTTTTATGTTTGGAAAAATTTAATTTTTTTTATTTTAAACTTCACTTCCAAACTATACCCATAACTTTAAATTCTAAATTTAAATTAGTTAACCTAATGAGTATAAATGTATATTTATATATATCATTTAATAAAATTTATTTTGGTCATTTTTTTCCTTAAAGATTATTTTGATGATTAAAAACTTTTTTAGATCTATGAAATTTATTATAACAAAAAAATCAAGTTTTGATAAATAAATTTAAATATGTTACAGAAAGATGTTCTAACAAAAATTATAAATAAATAAGTTTGAATTAAATAATTTTGTTAGTAATTAAGTTAATAAGCCCATCGCGGGGGAGTATAAAAGTTTCAGAGATTAAAGTTACGGTTGAAACGAAAATTGGGGTGAGATCATCAGAGATGGTGAAACCAATGTCCGAGGATGATGTAAGTTATAACTTCTCACTCTCCTTTTATCTTCTAAATTGCTTATGACTATTGTGAATGTGTAACATGGTTTCGATGTTGATTACGTTCCTAATCCACTAGGTGGTTTAGTTCCCAACAAAATGAAAAATGACTATTCCCCTTTGTACACCTTCCTCTATAGTAGACTGGGTCTTCACTGTTACAATTTTCAGAAGGTAATCGAATCGATGTTGCTATTTTTTATCCTTATTGTGTAAGTCAACATTGGTTGGTCTGTTTAATTCTTACAGGGAACCGACTTCAAACTCATATACATACATAAATACAACACTAACAAGGGGTATTACTTTTTCGCCTACTACATTACGTTGGATGCAGTAGACACACGCGCCAACAACAACACTCCTTGCACTTTTCAAACCTGCTTAGTCGAGTATCTGATTCCTAAATGGGGATACTTCAGTGTACAGACCGAACTCGCTAGACTAAAAAGTGAAGTTGAATAGTGTGTTTTCGTTTATCCAGTTTTGTCTTTTCTTATCGTATTGTAGTTTTGAGTTTAATTCCCAATGAACCTCGGGCTACTTCTATTGGGCTTTAAAGGCGATGAAGAGACGAAGCCATTGATTATTTCTACAGAGGTAAGATGCCCAACTGGTTAACAAAGGATGAGCTCGCTGAAGCCACAGATAAGGAGCAATACTATGAGGTATTAATTATTTTGCTTTGTGAGTAGAGTAGCCAACAAGTTTTTTGTCTTTGAATCTTATGATATTTGATTCACAGCTACAAGAGTCAGATTTACTAGAAAACAAGTGACTTTATATGTATGATGAGTTTACATTTCAGAGGTGGAGAATACATAGGGTATAAGTTCTTGATGAGTTTTGTTCTGTCTTTTATCTTCACTAACCCAACAACCCCAATGTGTTTTGTAAATGAAAGGTCTGTTGTCTTTTCTACTACTGAAGATCAAGAAAGTATTTGTACATACTTTGAAAATGGAGAAGATCCCCCGCACCTAAAGCTCAAGTCCACCAATGCTATCTTCTACATGAGTTTCAAAGGCACTGGTGATCCCACTGGTAAAAAAAATTAAATCAAGATTTTCTGTTTGAAAAGCAAAAATGAGCAAAAGTTGTGCAATTTTGGTTTATTTGTTCTTTGAACTAGATGAACTAATATATTTTATTACTCAAAACATTGGTGAAATGAAAGAACTGGATATAACCTTACCACAGTTTTAAAATTATATTAAATTTATATTTTCCTAAAAACATATTGTCTGAAGTAGATGATATAACATGGACCATACTATAAAGCTAATATGAGGCATTCAGATTGAGATAATACTCAATAAATATCACAGAACTAGCATTTAAATTTAAAAAAAAAATCTTAAAAACTGAATTAAAGATTCATAGATAAAATCAAATCATTAAATGACAAAAAATATCATCAGTTGCAATGAACTCATATTATGTTGTTGCTTCACAATTATTTATAGTAAGTTATTGCCTTAAATATAAATGAAAGAAAATTATAATTAGAGAACATGCCATTGTTTATGCTTAAGCTTATGTAGTAGTGGTATGATAAAAGAAAAAATATGGCAATAGAAAAAATTGAATAAATAAGATTTAGAAAAATGTAATTCTCTCAAAAAACTAAAATAGATTTTTGACCAAAAAGGAAAATGAAACAGTAAAAAATTTATTAAAAATATAAAAAACTTTTTATTTATAAGTATATAAAATATACTGGTTAGATAAAAATAAATTTATTATTTTCGAATAATCCGTTTTCAGTTTATTTTTTTCAGTATATTTTTCATTTAAAAAAAAAAATTGGTTTCAAATTCAAGAAAAATTGAAACTATTTTTTTTTAAATATTTTAAAATTTAAATATATTTTTTAAAAATATCATAAATTTCACATTTTAATACTCCATCTCTCAAATCTAAAATACATATATATATAATTAGTTAAATGTATAAATGTTTATTTCTTTTTAAAATTAAATATTGTAGTCATTTAAGCTATATTTATAAAGAAAAAAAAGTCACAAAGTAATATTGTCGAAAAAAAATTAAATGCTATGATAAGAAATTTCTCAAAAAAACACACACACGAGATTCATATGGGGAAAACGAAAGTAATAATTAAAAAGAAAATGATAATGAAGGAAAAGGAATTGGTCATGGACCATTTGCTTCAAGGTCCCAATCGCTGTAAGGAGCTACGCCGGGGAAGCTTCTAGGGTTTTTCTCTGATCATCTCCTTCCAAGTTTCAGGTTAATCTTTACTTAACTGCCTCGTTTTCGATTTCGATTTCAGCTGATTTGGCTCTCCTGCTGCGTAGTTAGGGTTCTGGATTTCTTCTAGATACGAATATTTTGATGATTTGAAGCTAGAAAGTTTGAAAATTTGGAGTGATTTCTTTTGATTTAAAGCTGAGTGAAGCTCGAGAGATCTGCTCTATATTGTGTTTGTAATGAATCGTTGTTGCTTGATCTCATTCTAATGACTATTTTTAGCTCTGAGAGAGAGAGAGAGAGTGTGTAGATGGAGAAAGCTTATTCTTTTGCTTCATTTCCTTTTTTAGTTTAGATCTTCAAAAGGGGAAAGTTGTGGAAAATTAACTCCTTTTGTTTTCTTTGTTTCTTGTTTTACTAGAAAGGTGGTTCATGTGTTGCTGCTAGTCTAAAGATCAGAGAAAGTTTAGACTTTAACCCCCTTTTAGCCATTTTTTGTGGTGTGCTTTCTCAAATGACAGTCAAGGCTGCTGAGGATATTGTAAACATCTGTTGAGCTGTTTTGAAGTTACTTACAGAGTGTGACCAAAAAATGGATGATGATAATGGGCTTGAGCTCAGTTTGGGTCTCTCTTGTGGAGGTTCAGCTAAGGGTACCAACACTAATAACGCTGGAAGCTCCTCGGAGAAGCACATTGTAGAAGGAGGAGATAGAAGTGCTAAAGTGATTGATGACTTCAAGAACTTCCTTCATCCAACTTCTCAAAGACAACCAGAGCCGAGTTCTGGTTCTCAGAGTCAGAGAAGTGATTCTGGTCAACAACCTCCACAGAATTTCTTTAATGACCTCTCCAAAGCTCCTACTACGGCTGACTCTGAAGCTTCCACGAAACCTTTGTGGGTGGAGGATGATGCAACAAGACAAGAAGCAGGAAACAAAAGAAAGTTTGGGTTCCCGGTGATGAACGATGAGAAGAAGAAAGAGAAAGACTCCTCACATGTTGATCTGCACGAGAAGAAGACAAAAGTGTCTCATGTTTCAACTGCTACTGATGAAGGATCAACAGCTGAAAACGAAGATGTAGCAGAATCTGAAGTAGGTGGTGGTGGTTCTTCTTCCAACCTCGCTAAGGAGGTGGTTCGTCCTACCGCTGATACAAACGTTGTGGACAACTTAGCCGGTCAAAGAAAGAACAGCCATGGCGCTGAAGAGTTCACTACAATCCGCAACATGAGTCACACCGTACCTTTCACTGTTCATCCACAGAAAGCCGTCCCTGGTTTACCTTACTCGACAAAAGAGTCTGGACAACATGCAGCAGGTACAAGTCTGACACAGCCTACTGCTAACGCTGGGAATCTCCCAGTTATGTTCGGATACTCACCTGTTCAGCTCCCTATGCTGGATAAGGATGGTTCAGGAAGCATTGTGGCTCTTTCTCAATCTCCATTCGCCGGAAGAGGCCCATCAAACTCGGGTAAGCAAGCATGTCGTAGACTCCTTTACTTGCAAAGATAATAACTTCTTGTTGTCTCTCAAAAAGCTACCGCGAAAGGCGAGGGAAAGCAGCCTGTTGCTGAAGAAGGCTCATCAGAGGATGCATCAGAACGACCACCAGGAGACAACAACAACAACACTGCCTTCTCTTTCGACTTTTCCGCCATAAAACCTGGAATGGCAGCGGATGTGAAATTTGGAGGATCTGGTGCACGTCCTAACCTGCCGTGGGTCTCAACCACTGGTTCAGGCCCGCACGGTCGAACAATCTCGGGTGTTACATACCGGTACAACGCAAACCAGATCAAAATCGTATGTGCTTGCCATGGCTCTCACATGTCGCCGGAGGAGTTTGTCAGGCATGCAAGCGAGGAGTATGTTAGCCCGGAGTCATCTGTTGGAATGACTGCCGCCTCGGCTCATACCTGAAAAGTCGCCGGAGAAATGTAAGCAAATGGAAGAAGGGCTTGTACTTTTGGGATATGCACTTGTTATGTTTACTCTGCTCGGACTAAGGCCAAAAGTTTTATTGGAGCTTTCCACTATGTTGTGTAATCTCTCTGCTTATTTCAACTTGTACCTCTTCACTTCGGTGTATTACTATTAGTTTTGTAAGCCACTCTCTTCTCCTTTTTGCTTCAAATCAATATTCTGAAAATTTACTTTTATTAGTTTGTGGGTTTGGATTAACACAATAACACATGATCTTAGAGGCCACTAATCAAAGAAATTGGGCCTAATGGTTGATATGTAATCTTATACATATATAGAATAACAGAATAAATTTTCGTGCATAGTGAATAGTGATTGTGTTATATACAATATCAGATTTCATATCATAATACAAATGCTTAAAATCCTGAGATTAATTTATTTATTGAAAAAAAAATCTAAGCTTATTATTGGTTTTGTGCAATAATTGAAAAAGTAATGCATGGAACCATCATGACTCAATCATGAGAAATGCAAAATTTGACTTTTCTTTTCCAATATTGTGCAACTGGTCGGTGACCAGACTAAATACTTCCGGCGAGTGTATCAGCAACAAACATTTAAATAGCTCAGCAACTATAATCATTAGTAATAATTAACAAGAATGTTAACCTTTATTGGTTATAGTTTAGTGGCTTTTTCGTTATGTATATTTTAGTAAACATTGTCGAGAATAATTTTAGAGTATTTCTCTTTTTAGTAGTTAACTAAAACAAGTTTGCTGGGTATATATATAGCTTTATGTACAACCATAACTTTGCACTTTGGGGTTTTTGTAATCGAAAATATCAAATAATAAAGACATGGATATTTTCGACTACAAACAAACAATACAGAAAAATCCAGAAGATTTTTATGTTTCAATTCAACCGAAGCAGAGAATCATGATCAAATAAATATCTAGACCTCGAGTGGTACATAGCATTCCACAATAATTTTAAGGATTGCGGATTCAATTCTATTGCCTTCAGATTACTTTAACGTGCGGTCATGCGATATAAATATCTAATTTTCCTTGCAACCAACTAAATCAAATTGGCGCCAGTGATCAGAATCTTAAAAATTAATCGGTTGAGATACGATTTGTCTGATATCTCGAGTCTAACAAAAAGAAGAAGCTAAACCTGGTTTATACCTAAACCACCAACTCGTGTGGTTTCATCAAAGAACGTGTTTTAGATCAACCAAACCAGACCAAACAAACGCGAAAAATTGTCTAGCAATGTAAACCAAAAGCCAATCTCATTAAAATCAAAACCGAAAATAAAGGAAAAAAAATATTTAGATATGAAACAATTATTTGGAATAAATGATCAAAACTGAATAGACCTATAGGCCATGTGTTCTATCAACCCTGGATCGATCGATCTATTCTTCGTCTCTAGTTGAACCAGTACTTCCATTCCACCGTTCCTAGAGACCACCCACTCCCATTGCGAAATATACTGGACAGAATTGAGTTTTTCTACTTTCTAGACCATGACCAAACCAAAAATAGTCTTAAAGAAGCAAACGTATGATGCAAGTTGTAATTTTATATACAATGTTCAAACAAGTTTCGATTAGAATATAGTCCTTAATATGATAAATAATGAGGTCAGAGAATAACAGCCCAACAAAAGGTCATTTGTTTTTTAGTTAATGGAGAGAATAGTAGATGACAGTGAGAAAGCAATATCATACAAAATGTTTTTTTCTTTTTTTTGCTAAATGATTTAATATCATACAAAATGTTGTCACGTAGATGAAGACGAACGTGATTATATTATTTTATCTCAACATGGACGAAAAAATAATCCATATCTCTAACATAATCTCATTCTTCTTCATTCTCTGAAATAAAACCTATTTAAGATCCAAGAATAAACTTTTCAAGAAAAAACATAAAGTTTCTTCGATGAATCAAATCTTCTTCTTCTTCTTCTTTCTTACAATCTTCCACTATGTATCTGCTCAGCCTCCTGCTCCTCCGTTCAGAAACGGCGACCTAGTCACAAACTTCGAGCCAAGTTTAGCCGTAGTCACCGGCGTTCTCGCCATCATGTTCACACTCACTTTCGTTCTCCTCGTCTACGCTAAGTGCTGCCACATCGACCTCCGGTCAGGTACCGGCGACGGAAGACGTCAAGATCGTCGAATATTCTTCAACCGGTCAACCAACTCATCTAACCGGTTCTCCGGTTTAGACAAAACCGCTATAGAGTCACTTCCTCTGTTTAGATTCTCTGCCTTGAAAGGATCAAAACAAGGGCTTGAGTGTTCTGTCTGTCTATCTAAATTCGAAAGTGTTGAGATTCTTAGGTTGTTGCCGAAATGTAGACACGCTTTCCACGTGGGATGTATCGATACGTGGCTTGAGCAGCACGCAACGTGTCCTCTCTGCAGAGCTAGAGTCTCGGTGGAAGATGAGTCCTCTGTTTATGGTAACAGCTTCCGGTTCTTGAATCAGTCTGAGGTAAGAGAAGACTCAAGCTTGGAGCTTTACATCGAGAGAGAGGAAGAAGAGGAGAGGAGACAGAGAGAGGAAGCTGGTGGGTCGTTGAGGTTCAGCATCGGAGGGAGTTTCAGGAAGATTCTGAAGTTAGGTCAAAAAGAGAAACCCTTACTTGATCAACACGGTGAAGAGAAAGACGAGAAGAAGGTGATGCATAAGTTCAATCATAGGATCCTTGTGTCTGACGTTGTGTTCAAGAATCGTTGGAGCAACGTGAGCTCGTCTGATTTGATGTTTTTGAACTCGGAGATGGTTAGTTCGATCACCAGCGAGAGATTCTCGAGAGGTGATGAAGAGGATAACTTGCGGATCAAGGAAGATAAGAGTGACTCCGGTTCGAAATCAAGAAGCGTTATGATCGAACCGGGAAGAAGATCGGTTTCTGATATCACTGCGGTTCCTAGGCTAAGTATTACGGTCCATGGAGATTGTAGCGGTTCAAACGCAGCGACTGCGTTTGAAAACGGTGGAAACGCGACGGAGGAGAGAAGACGGCGTTTGTGGCTGCCCATCGCTAGAAAAACCGCTCAATGGTTTGCTAATAGAGAAAAAAGAAATCAAATTAACACAACACACCAACACTTTGATGTTTAGTTTCTTTGCAATTTATTTCTATATTTTTCAAATATTTAGTTTTGATCTATGTTCTTTACAAAAATTCTTACACATGTTAGTTAGCTCAAAAGAAGATGATTTGTGTAAAAAGAAATGATTTTTATATAAGAAAATGTTTTGACTCAACATGTTAATGGTGAATTTTCACGGAGTTTTATTCTGGTATTATTTAAAAAAAAAATAATAATTGTTTTTTAAATAAATGGAACATGTCAGCTTACCTGGTTACAGAAGCAACCACGCTCATTTGAAATGTATTATTATGACTGCATTATTGATTATTTTGTCAACGACTGCATCATATCAATATACACACATGTAATATTTATGTAGTTTGATTTAAAAAACAGAGTATTATTTGGACCAAATTGGTTTCTGACGCTTGATAATTGTATTCTCTTGTTTGGGCTAACATTACTAACTCATGTGTTTGATTACAAAATACATAATAGTAGGTCAACTAAACTGCAAATAATGTATAATCTTAGCTTCATAACGAACACTACATTTGCAAATTTTAATCGTCAATTAATATCTCATTCTTAATAAAATAGAATGTTAGAAACAATGAATCTAGATTAGAAATAAGCAAAATATTAGTTTGTCACTTTCTCAACAGTCCCAATAATATGAAACCTAATCCCATCTTATAGCATTTTCCTTTAAAGTATTTTAAACTCTTTTCCAGTTTCAAATTATTATATCATATCACCAATCAGTATTTAATATATGATTTTATTTATCATGATTTGATGTAGGAATCTGACTCCTCGGATCTTGTCTTTTATCTATATATCAAGCCACTAAACTTAAAATAGACGTATATCTTGTCATGCACATATACACGTAAATATGCTATCTAAAAAGTCTGTATAATTAAATGGAAAACCTTTTCTTTTCATTTGAACATTATAATACTTTGTAACGAGGGAGGCGAGGATAGGACCTGGGATGCCTTGATGTTAAAGCACGTTCTTCATGTGGACGGCATGAACAGTGACGGCGTGGACGGTAATGGCGTGGACGGTGATGGCGTGGACGGTGGCCGTAAATGGAGATGAGTTTTGTCAAAGATTGTGAGCTCACCAACCCTTCTTCAACTCTATAAAAGGAGAGCCATGGCATCACCTCAAATTCATCCCAAAAATTGCAGAGAGAAAGGAGGAAGAAGAAGAAGAGAAAACGTGAGAAAAAAAAAAAATTCTTTTTCTTAAGATAATTTCCTCCGGATATTTGGGATCAGGTTGAGAGAGAATTATTTAGAGAGTTTGTTATTTTCTCCTTTTATAACGAGAGAATTATTATTGTTTTCTCTGTTATAATAGAGAGGTTGTAACTCCTATTATTTTCCTCGGAATAAATTCTTCTACCTTGTCCGTGGTTTTTCCCTTTGGGGTTTTCCACGTTAAATCCGGTGTTCCATTTATTGCATTATTTCTCAAATTATTAGCTGCGACCCTGCTCTATCCAGTCCGATTTCTACAACAAGTGGTATCAGAGCATAGGTTCTGGAAGAAGCAATGGCGGCAAAATTTGAGATCGAAAAATTCAACGGCAGCAATTTTGCGCTGTGGAAGTTGAAGATGAAGGCTATTTTGAGGAAAGATAGCTGCTTAGCGGCCATTAGTGAAAGGCCGGCTACATACACGGATGATGATAAGTGGAACGAGATGGACGGGAATGCTATTGCAAATCTTCACCTTGCACTTGCAGATGGAGTGTTGTCAAGCATTGAGGAGAAGAAGACTGCAAAGGAGATATGGGATCACCTTGCAAAATTGTACGAGGCCAAGTCGCTGCACAACAAAATTTTCCTTAAGAGGAAGCTTTATACTCTACGGATGGCGGAATCTACTTCAGTGACGGAGCACATCAACACCTTGAATACTTTATTTTCTCAACTCACTTCGTTGAGCTATAAAGTAGAATCACAGGAGCGTGCTGAGCTTCTACTTCAAAGTCTACCAGATTCATATGATCAACTCATCATCAACTTAACAAATAATGTCTCCACCGACAGTCTAGTCTTTGACGATGTTGCAGCTGCGGTTCTGGAAGAAGAAAGTCGGCGCAAAAGTAAGGAAGACAGACGAGAAACTCCACAAGTGGAGGCATTGACGGTGATGAAAGGAAGATCAATGGAGCATGGCTCAAGTGGGAGTCACAAACATGGTAGATCAAAGTCAAGAAGTAAGAAGATCTATAAATGCTACCACTGTGGCAAGAAGGGTCACTTGAAGAAGGATTGTTGGGAATTAAAGAATTCCAACCCTCAAGGAAATGTTGCAAACACTTCAGATAATGGAGTAGCCTTGTGTTGTGAAGCAGCAATTTCAAGCGAAAACAGGAGAAGGTTCGCTGATATATGGTTGTTCGACTCAGGAGCTACATATCACATGACCTCTAGAAGAGATTGGTTCCATCAATATGAACCCATCTGTGGAGGGTCTGTGTACAGTTGCAATGATCATGAGCTTAAGATTGTTGGCACTGGGTCCATTCAGATGAAGATGTATGATGGTACAATTCGTACTATTCATGAGGTGCGGCACGTAGAAGGGCTGAAGAAAAATTTATTATCTGTGGGGCAACTTGATGATTTTGGTTGCAAAGTTGAAGTCGAGAATGGAACTCTAAAAGTAATTAGAGGAGCAATTGTGCTTATGAAAGGAGAGAAGATAGCTGCGAAGTTATACATGTTAAAAGGAGAAACTCTGTCAGAATCAGAAGCATCTGTTGCTTCAAGTTGTTCCAGTGAGAAGGCTACAACGGTGTGGCATCAGAAACTTGGGCATATGTCGGAACAAGGCATGAAAATTCTTGCAGAGAAGAAGTTACTTCCGGGTCTCACAAAGGTATCATTATCCTTTTGTGGGCATTGTATTACAAGCAAGCAGCATCGGTTGAAGTTTAGCACATCGAGTTCTAGAAGTAAAAATGTTCTAGAATTGGTTCACTCTGATGTGTGGCAAGCACCAGTTACATCACTAGGAGGAGCGAAGTACTTTGTGTCCTTCATCGATGACTACTCTACGAGATGTTGGGTGTATCCTATCAAGAGTAAAGCGGATGTGTTTTCAGTCTTCAAAGTTTTCAAAGCACGGGTGGAACTTGAATCTGAAAAGAAGATCAAGTGTTTGAGGTCAGATAATGGAGGTGAATACACTAGTGATGCATTTATCAAATTCTGTAAAGCAGAGGGCATCAAAAGACAGTTCACTACATCATACACTCCTCAACAAAATGGAGTGGCAGAGCGGATGAACAGAACTCTGTTAGAAAGAACAAGAGCAATGTTGGGAGCTGCAAGCTTAGAGAAGAAGTTTTGGGCAGAAGCAGTCAACACCGCCTGTTATGTGATAAATCGGTCGCCATCAACTGCAATTGAGTTGAAGACACCGATGGAGATGTGGACAGGGAAGCCAGTAGATTATTCAGACCTCCATATATTTGGGAGCCCAGTGTACGTGATGTACAATACCCAAGAAACTACAAAACTAGATCCAAAATCTAGAAGGTGCTTGTTCTTGGGATATGCTGATGGAGTGAAGGGGTATCGCCTGTGGGATCCCACTGCCCACAAGGTTATAATCAGCAGGGATGTTATCTTCACAGAAGATAAAAAGATCGAGGAAGAAATTTACATGCTCCAACCAGAAGGTTTTGAAGAAAAAGAAAAGGAGAACTTGGTTTGCAGGTTAAACAAATCTCTGTACGGTCTAAAGCAGGCGCCAAGATGTTGGTACAAGAGATTTGATTCCTTCATTATGAGCCTTGGATACAGCAGACTCCATGCAGACCCTTGCGCATATTTCAAGAGGTTTGGTGAACGAGAGTTCATTACATTGCTGCTGTATGTAGACGACATGTTGATAGCAGGCCCCAACAATGATCGTATCAATGAATTGAAGGCACAGTTGGCTAGGGAGTTTGAGATGAAGGACTTGGGACCAGCAAACAAGATTCTAGGGGTGCAAATTCACCGAGACAGAAATAATAGGAAGATTTGGCTTTCACAGAAGAATTATTTGAAGAAAATCTTGCGAAGGTTCAACATGCAAGATTGTAAGCCAGTTTCTACCCCACTTCCTATTAATTTCAAGTTATCCTCCAGTATGAGTCCTAGCAGTGAAGAAGGAAGGATGGAAATGTCTCGAGTACCGTATGCATCAGCAGTGGGAAGCTTAATGTTCGCAATGATTTGTACACGACCAGACATTGCACAAGCAGTGGGAGTAGTAAGTCGGTACATGGCGAATCCTGGTAAAGAGCACTGGAATGCCGTAAAGAGGATCCTAAGATACATTAAGGGTACCTCAGATGTTGCATTATGTTATGGAGGATCAGACTTTGTTGTCAGGGGATATGTTGATTCAGATTATGCAGGTGATCTGGATAAAAGCAAATCCACAATCGGATATGTGTTTACACTTGCTAGCGGATCTGTAAGCTGGGTTTCAAAACTACAGTCGATTGTAGCTACGTCAACAACAGAAGCAGAATATGTAGCAGCTACACAAGCTAGTAAAGAGGCAATGTGGTTGAAGATGGTGATGGAGGAACTCGGGCACAAACAAGAGACAATTTCTCTTTTTTGTGACAGTCAGAGTGCCGTGCATCTTGCAAGGAATCCAGCCTTTCATTCAAAAACCAAGCACATACGAGTCCAGTATCACTTCGTTCGTGAGAAAGTGGAAGAGGGAACGGTGGATATGCAGAAGATTCATACGAAAGAAAGCGTAGCAGATTTTCTGACGAAAGCAGTCAGTACTGACAAGTTTATTTGGTGTCGATCCTCTTGTGGCCTGATGGAGACGTAAGCAACATGGAATGGCAAGGTAGAAAGAATGGTGTGAAGATCCGATTGATCCTCAATCAAATCTTCAAGTGGGAGATTGTTAAAGCACGTTCTTCATGTGGACGGCATGAACAGTGACGGCGTGGACGGTAATGGCGTGGACGGTGATGGCGTGGACGGTGGCCGTAAATGGAGATGAGTTTTGTCAAAGATTGTGAGCTCACCAACCCTTCTTCAACTCTATAAAAGGAGAGCCATGGCATCACCTCAAATTCATCCCAAAAATTGCAGAGAGAAAGGAGGAAGAAGAAGAAGAGAAAACGTGAGAAAAAAAATTTTTTCTTTTTCTTAAGATAATTTCCTCCGGGTATTTGGGATTAGGTTGAGAGAGAATTATTTAGAGAGTTTGTTATTTTCTCCTTTTATAACGAGAGAATTATTATTGTTTTCTCCGTTATAATAGAGAGGTTGTAACTCCTATTATTTTCCTCGGAATAAATTCTTCTACCTTGTCCGTGGTTTTTCCCTTTGGGGTTTTCCACGTTAAATCCGGTGTTCCATTTATTGCATTATTTCTCAAATTATTAGCTGCGACCCTGCTCTATCCAGTCCGATTTCTACAACACTTGAGTGCAGCACCATATAGGAAACTTTTAAATATTATATGATGTGATATCTCATCTAAAATCTTATAAGATAATAGTGTACACATAACTTATTTTCGTGTATGTTGGTTAACTCATAACTGATTCTGCAATGTATAAATATAGATACAATTTTCAAAAATCTACATTATGTTGGTAATAATTCAAGACAATCTTGTAAGTAATTTTTGTTTATGATTGACATAAATTCTCATTTTAATTGCTCTTTATTGGGATAGTTGACAACAACTAAATAAATATTTTTTTTTCAGATTTGAGAGAATTTCATCTACATATGTAAACAATTTAGAGAACATAAATGTAATACAAATAGGTAAATGAAGCCAAAGATTGTTGTTATGTAGAAAGGAAGTCATTGCATCATAGTATCATGTGGTGGTTCAACTTTATGACGATTGTGAATGGATCCTCTCACCTCTCTTACGCCCTGAGATATTGTTTCCGTTGAAGATGCAGATACCAGCTACACCCATGATGATAGTGATGATGATTATGATGATGCCAATGATGATGGTTTTCTTAAAAAGCGCAACAAACTTAGCTGTCGGATACCGCGGAAACACATGCCGACACCAATACAAGACTTGACCATTAGACTGGCTTCATGAGGTCTCTAACATTTGTTCTTTTCCAGATTTGACTGCTAAGTCTTGGCAAAATCATTGACTATGAAAATCATCAGCTAAATGATGGTGACGTCCACCAACTGCCCGTAATGCTAAGTTACCTATCCCCTGCTACAAGCGAGCTCTTGACTCAAAAGGCTTTTGAGGAAAACCCTATGCTCAAGTCTTGGCTCTTGATTATCTGCACAAGAAATGATGATCACGCAGCAAAGCCAAGTTATGCCACAACTCATGGATAGTTTAATGGTATATAGCTCAAGGCGCATTGAGTAAATGCAAAACAGGTTAAAGTTTTTGTCAGAGAAAAACCATAAACAACTCTAAAACAACCAAGAGATGTTAACACAAGGGCGTGGAGGGTACAGTTATTTGGAAGTGGTAAATGCATGAGTATGTACCTTATTGTGGAGGGAGTGATCAAAACCTGGACTCCTCCCTATAGCCGTATTGTTATTCATCTGCGGGGTTGGACCAATGGCATTAGCCGATCTAACACGCTCACAAGCCTCAGCTTCATGTGAGATATTAGTTCCTCCTGCAAGACAGAGAGTTAGCATCAACACAAAAGAGATACTGGAATCATTATTAACCAGCAAGTGACACAATCAACATTGTTAACTAGAGCTAACCTCGATGATTGCTTGTGTCCATTGGCGTTGCACGAGCACTGCTAATCCCAGGAATTGCCTGCAGTATACGAGACATGCATTTGTTACTACAAGCAAAACCAAGTAAAGCTTATCACTAAGGAATCTTCTTTACGAATGAGACAAAATATGCATACATACAAGTATACCTGAGACGGATTTCTAGCTTTCTGTGCTTGCTGATACTTTATTATAGTCCAGTCAAATATATAGTCTAATTCATATCCTGCAAAGATAGAGACACTTCAACTCAGCAAGTTAGGCAGATGATGGTGGCTAACCCTATCAGCTGAGGGGACTACAAAGAAGATACTGATAGAGAAATGCCTTTTTATAAGTACCTTCCCGTGAGAATAAATCACGAAAAAGCCGCTTCAAGAACCCGTAATCAGGATGATTTTTGCACAGAACCTGCAAAAGGATGGGGTATGAATATCCAGTCGAACGAGTATCAATTGGTGACACACAGTAGAGAGAAGGAGACCTCAATAGGAGTTGCAATCTTCTTTTCACAGATTTTCTCATATTTTTGCTTCTTGTCAACGGCTTTAAGACCCTGCCATGGAAGACTAAAACAGGAGGTTCATGAAACTAGTAACACAATGCAACAAAAGATAAACAAGACATAAGCATACCGTTCGAAAAATACAATGCTAGCTAGATTATTTGAAGTGGGAAAAGCCAACACACCTGCCTCTTAGGAAATACAGAAGCACATATCCAAGAGATTCTAGGTCATCCCGTCGACTTTGTTCTATGAAACAGAAACCAAACTATATAAACATAGAGTCATAGTTTGCAACTTGCATACCGTGCAGTTCCTGTTAAATTCTTGTTTTCCCTGAAAAAAAAACGAGCAAAGGCAATAACTTGTATAATGTAACCTGTAATGAACAATAGCCAAAAAGACTATAATGAACAACAATGGCCAAAAAAAAATACTTGTATGGGATGTGTCGGTTGGTGTTGGCATCACGATATCTTTTGGTAAGTCCAAAGTCAATAACATAAACCTGATTAACTGAGACTTGTCATTCCCTTCACAAACTTTCAGATAGAGAAGAGAAACTACAGAAACATACCTGATTCGCTTTCCGTCCTAATCCCATGAGAAAGTTATCAGGTTTGATATCTCTATGCAGATATCCTTTGGAGTGTACATACTCTATTCTCGTTAGCTATAACAGTAGCAGGATAAAATAAACTGGAATCACACTAGAACGATCAATGTAAGCAGACAAAACACATGCCATACCATTTGATCAGCCAACAGCAAGACTGTCTTTGGCGAGAACTTCCTCCCACAATACACGAACAGATCTTCGAGACTTGGTCCTAGCAAATCCATTACTAAAGCATTCTCTGTTCCATCAACTCCCAACATCTTATCCTCGGAATCCCACCTGCAGAACACAAAAAGGAACCAGCTTCTGTAATAATGTAATAATAAGTTAATAACTAAACTCCTAGAAAAGAGATAGAAGATGAGAAGCATACATACTTCCTCTGTAGAGCTTGGCTTCATAGAGAAGCTGAGGATGCTTTGTTTTACTGTTCTCCTACAAAACATTCCAATTTTGATCGAATTAAAGACAATATAGTTAAAGACAGAACAGAACCAAAATCGAAATCTCGAGTAGCTGGAAAACTTACGATCTTAACGGCTACATCTCGAGCTGAGGAGAAAGCAAAACAAGAAACGTCAAAATACGAATCAATTTGAAACTAAAAGAGTATCGATGAGATGAGAAGACACACACCGAGGAAAATCTCTCCGAAGGAACCGGCGCCGATCTTGCGTCCGAGCTTGATCTTGCGTCCGAGCTTTGTTTGATTTGACAAGAGTAGAGTGGATTTGTGTTTCGGTGACGTGGACAGATGCATTATTGCCAGACTTGTCTCATTGGTCAACGCACTCTCTACTTACATTAATAGTACTATATCTATGTATTTAACTTTTTTTTTAATTTACCAAAAAGTAATATACATTTCATAAAATAAAAATAATGTAGACACTAATTTCAAATGATTAATTCTTACAAATATTTTAGTATAATTTATAATTGTTTGTGAACTACATATATATATATATATATATATAATCTTCAGTTGAAAGATATGAATTTAAAATATCTATATAAGACTATATGTTAATAAATAAAGAATTAATTTGAAAATACAATATATATTCCTACTGTTTCATATTATATTTTTAAAAAAAAATATTTTTGTATTTTAATGCATTGTCAACTAATAATGAATAATTACAAATTTTAAAAGATTAATTGCATGTATTGAAATTTTATTGGTTTAAATTTATAGGAAAATTCTAATCACAATATTATGCATTTATCGTCTGTTTTATTAATGTGTGTGAGAAATTAAAGTATACATGATATTGAAACAAAGGGAGTATGTTTTTTCCTTAGCATAATTTATAAAAAGGATAATGTCATATTGATTTTGACTCTTATTATTAGGGTTTTCATCTTTATATAGGAGTTTTAAGTAAGAAGAACAAACCTACTTATTTATTATATGAATGAAAAATTATAAATGAATCAACACACAAAAGGAATTTCACACAAAGAAAAACATATTACAATTGAAATTCAGAAAAAGGGATAATAAATTATCGAAAAAGAGATAGAATTTTGATTAGAATTGTCTCTTGGAGCATTCCGGAGGCATGACACCTTTAAACCTGTTAGTGTCTTTGCAGTAATCATAGATCATGAAACCAGATCGTATCTTTTGCATCCTGTTTATTTGCATTTGAGTAAGCTGGCTAAACGATGGTGAAGTCCACCAATTAGACTTTATGGTTGGGTCTGCGCATTGCTTGATGCTGACCGGTCCTTTCCACAAGCAAGCTCTTGCCTTGTACCTACGACCCTCGGCAACAAACGGTGCTTGTGTCCAGTTTGTCTTCACTCGACCTCCTTGTGTCGCCCAGTCGTCTGCACTCCATAGACTAGAAAACACTTTCATACCTTGCTGGTTTGGGTATGCGATTCCTTCTTTCTCGTAGTTCCTAAACACTCTTATTGGAGTTCCATCCACGAACCACCTATATAACATATTTTGATGATGATATAATTGATACGTGATGAATCTCCAATCTATATACCTCTTATAACGTTTTTATTTGTGGTGGTGATATACTGTATGATGTCTGACATGTATATGTTGTATAGAACTAATACATAAGTTCATTTACATTTAGATATTTATGTAAGACTATAAAGAAAACATGCAATCGTTTTGGATCCTCAGAAAGTTCTTTTGGGGTTTAAAGCTCATAAAGTATTAATGCTTACATGCATCAAGAAAGCAACTATCTGTTTATATTTTTCTAATTTAGTTTATGCTTTTTATGTAGTATTTTACTCATAAATTTAATGTTCATAGCTTTGTTTGTGGTGTTTTAAAACTTAAGACACGACCGAGTCCTATTACTTACACAACTTGGGATGGGTTCCAATGAATGGTATAGTTGTGGAAACCATTGGTCGGGTTAAACCATGGTCGGAATTGTTGCTCGCGGTCTCCTTTTCCTTTAGCAAATATGTTGGTGTGGATTGTGTACGGCTCGCCAGTGGCGTTCCCAAGGAACTCAAAGTCTATCTCGTCGTGTGCAGTTCCCGTGGACGACATCTAATCAAAAACAAAAGAATTATCTATCATCATTCTAATTATAAAAAAAAGAGCGTTAACCAACTTTTCATGAATAAATTTCGTAATATTTATTAATATGAATGAAAATTTTACGTAATAAGCTGCAACGGTTCCAGCAGAGTTCCCTGGCACAAGTTTGATAAGCATTTCTACACTTCCGAACAAGTGAGCCACCTTTGAGCGAATAGCAGATCCTAAACAAGAAAAAACAAAATTATATTATTTAACAGAGTCTCTCTCATAAAATATGTCGATGATATTATATGACAATATACCTGCAGATTTGTCGAGGACAAGTCGAAGGTTGCCATTAGTCGTACCAATATGATGTTTACCCCATGTAACAATAAAATTCTTGTCGAAGCTTGCCTCCACAAAGCTACGATCTTGAATCGCTAACGTGGTCACCAGAACGAAGATTAGCGTTTGCACTCGGAGACCGGACATTTTTACGAATTTGAGTGTAGTTTGAAACGTTTTAAATTGGTACTCTATTTGGTTGTGAGGAAGGCTTTATTTATATATAACTTCAAAAAAAGAATTTGAATTTTCTGACGTTGTCCAAAATGTATTAATTTCGACGTGCAGGGAATGAAGTATGTATACATTAATTTAGCAACATGATAATTAAAAAAAAAACATTTTGTTCTATATAAGGAAATGGCTATGCTAGAAAGGTACATTGAACTAGTTTTTTTTTTTCTTAAGTTTTGTAATGACCACTATGCAGATTTTGATAATTAATAAATTGAAAACTAATATAGATGAACATGGACAGTATTAGCTCACGCGGTTGTGGTAGAACCGACGAATAAACGTGCGCAAGACTATGATAATGGGGTCGATGACCTTGTCATCAGCTTTTCACTTCTCTTATTCTGATCTCCATATTTTTTTGGTATTATTCCTAATCAGAATTTTACAAATAAAATGGCCATATCGTATCATGTAAATTAATATTGTTTTAGGTAAAATAAGATTTCTTTTGAACCGTAACTACTATATTTTATTAACCAAGCTCGACAATTTTGGTCCTGTTAACGTCGCACGTAGATCATTTGCTTGTATATATCGTTGGTTCTACTTCTTTCAGGTATCGGAACCTTCCATATATATAGCCCTTGTTGGCAGACTAAGCATCCTCGATTGGTCCAAATGATCAGACTGGCCTGAGCGGGCTGGGTCCATTGAGACGGCCATACATCTAAGGGCATGTGCATCAAAGGATCAAGAGGGGATCAAGAGGGGAGTTCACACGCAAATCTATGATTCCCTCTCTCCAAAAGTTCATTGCCATGAATCCCAATGAACTCGGGTTCACCACGTGGCGACTTTTTATTGGTCTGGATTTTTTTTTTTTTTTTTTTTTTTTTTTTTTTTTGTAAAAGAGAGGTTTACATGGGGTTCATTGATGTACATGGCCTAATATTTTTTTTCTTTTTGTACGTAAAAAATGTTTTAAGTTGCTAAGCAATCTACATTCAAAGTATTTCACTATACTCTATCATCTATCACCCAAATATGGACTTATTGTTTAAAGATTCATTTGAATATCTAGAGACAAAGTATAATTTTGGGATACACCTTCTCCTGGTGAATAGACTTAACCCTTATATAAATTTGGAATACCCCAAAATAATCAAAAAAACGGTATGTCATAGAGTGGCAAAGAGGGCTGGGTCCATTGAGTTATACATCTAATAATTTTCTTCTTTTCTCGTTATAAGAAATAAACTGAATAACTTTGATAAATTTCGGTCCAGCTTAAAGATCTATTATTTGGTTGTTTTCGGTTAAGAGATTGGACCCTAAAATGTGTCCTCTCTTATTAAAGTGAAATATTATTTGGCAATGGTTAGCTCTAACATTGTAAGCAACGATTCTTCATTTTGATTAATCAAATTCATAAAGTTCTAATATTTTTTATTTTAAAAAGAAAGTAAAAAATATTTAAGACATGACTATAACGTGTTTTATGGGGTTTATGATAAAAATAATGTGATCAATCAAGAATAACTTTCGGTGGGGGTAGATTAGTATTGGAAATTTGGAATATTCTTTTATATTATACTATTAACAACAAATCTCGACCAGTGGTAAATAGACAAACATCGTACGGGAAAAGGTTTGATAATGAGTGAAAGAGAATGTTGATGGCGTTTAAATTTGTTTAGTCTTGTTCAGAAATCATAATTATATATTTAAAAACTTTCAGTTTCATTTTTTATTTCTTGTCATCATTAGTTCAATGCCACCAATCACCGTCATTCCAAAAAAATATCACTTTTATTTTTATTTTACCACAATAAGGCTTTTGACAACATGGTATTGATAGAGTAAATATTTATTTTGAAGTTAAATTTACTCCAAATTCAGCTACAAATTAGCAATCAGTTAAAAAAAATGTCACTATTTCAACCATTTACTGTATAAAAAGAGAAAAGCACATTCTGATTATTATTTTAAGATTTGCAAAAGAAATATATTAACAATGTTTTTGATTTTTTCTTCAACTATTTTCAATATATATAATTTGTTATTATTTTCTTAAATAAAATAATTTTATAATAAAAAAGTAATTTACCCCAATGTATTTCTATAAAATAACTCTTTCTAAATATAAAATAAAAATAGAAATGTTATTTTTCTTCTATAAATAGAAAAAAATAATAATTTCTATTTAAATTAAAAAATAGAGGTGAAATAAAGTAATTTTACCGCTAACTACTATTATAAAAATAAAAATAGAAATAAAATGGATATACTCTTACCATCTTTTTTACTTTTCACTAGATTCCACTTTTTTATTTATTCCATTTTACTCTCAGTTTTATCAACCATAACCTAAATCGAATAAGCCAGTCAATTACATTACAATTAATTTTAATCTTGATAAGAAAATCAATGAGTCAACATGATTTCTTATGATGTCGTACCATTGTTGGCTCTTCTTACAACATATAATCATATAGAAGTACGACTAACAGTTAAGTTGATCCGAAATTACTTTTGTGTAGATTTTTTTCTAAGGATACTCTACAAATTAACGTGCTCACTGCAGTCTAGAGCCACCATCCTCTTCGAATACATGATTTTAAGTATATGTTAATTACATAAGAAAAAATACGTACACTATTTTCTTCTTTTTTCTTAGTAAAAAAGATTTTTATTCTTGTATTATACGAACATCTAGAAATGATCTACTTAGCCGTTTCTACTACATTTGCATGATTTCACAATATATGGAGACGACTTTATATGACTGCTTTGATTTATACGAAAACTATGTAGATTTACAAACATAATCTTTGGAAAAGGTAACATTCTGATATCAATTTCCGATACCCAAAAATCAAATAAAATCAAACGATGACCTAAAATTACGTATTATTATTTTTCTAGTTTTCTTTGAGTGTATAGCAATCCATGGCCTCTTTTAAAATAACATGAGCTCATACATTACTCAAAGTGACAATCTCAACTCCAAATCTGGCTCAGTTGCGTCACTCGTTTCAAAGTTCTGAAAACCCGACCCCAACGATTTATTCCTCTGGTCCTATATCAATCGGAGAAAAACCACTCAGAGATCCATATATATACATTAAGCCACAGTTTTGAGACAATGAACACAGATGGTCATGTTAAACTTAAGTTCCATTACATCTCTCGACACATAATCTATATATATATAAGGCACTAACCTCATGTAAAAAGTGTCTGGTTATGTTATGTTCCACATAATGTTGGCTCTCCAAGATACCGTAGCTCGGGTTCCAACTGTACATGTGTTGTAAAAAAAGCATTAGCTTTACTTTATTTATATATACATCTAAATGTATATAAACACCCTAACATATAGATTAAATATTATACATGTATTTATGAGGTAATTATAAAATATGTACGGACCTTGGTGCTGTGTGAGGCTGAGAATCTCTGTATCTTATGTGTGTTCTCTCGTATTGATCATTACTTGCATTCAGCTGTGAGATTGCAAGTAGAATAATGAAAAAGTGCTCTTTAATAAAAACTTATATACATATTCTTATTATCATTTAGTTTAGTCATCTTATTTTATTTGTTTTCAATTCAAATCTACAGTTAGTAAAGACTTAATTCGGTATGAAATTTGTCAAAATTCCATTTGTTTTGATAGTTAGAAAGATGATGTTGCAAAAAAGTGATGATCATAATTGAAGATTTTTGCGTTTTAGTATCAGATGTTTAAAAATAAAAGGATTTCGAATCCATTTACGAATCTTATTGTAATCTAAAAAGATATTCATTTAAGAACAATCATGTGAAGTGTACAATTAGTTTGTGAAATCAAATTAATGATATTGCTTAGTACAGTATATAGCGTAACATATTTATTTACCATCATGTTTGGATGAAAGCCATAATGAGTCGACGATGATCTTGCAGATGGTATAGATGAATATTCTCCTTGAATGATCACATCCTCCTGGATTATTCAACAAGATGAAACAAACGTGATGATAAATATATGCTATTAATCAAAATTTGCTTTCTTTCTAAACATTTGCTTCCAAATCTTGAAGACAGTCACACACACAAATAATAGAAAATACTTTCTTCGTATCATGATTGATACCAAAGTCAATTTGATATTCTTTTAATCAAATTAAGCTAGACTAATGAATCTCTATATATGTATGTGGAATTTGCACCTGATGATTATAAGTTGAGGGATGATAAGAAGGATAATTATTGAAATTGTTGCAGTTAATTTCGCTGTGTAATCTAATCTTCTCTAACTGTGCCACCCCGAGACCTCTCTGCCGCTGCTTAGGCTTGTCAGAACCACTCTTGTTCTTCCCTCTCTTCGCCGGAGAAGAAGATGTTGGTGATGAAGACGAAGATCCACCCATTTTTGGTCTCCCAAAGAAACTACTACCCATTTCTTGGTTTATACACCGGAGCAAATGATAATCAATACCTAGAGAGAGAGAGAGAGAGAGAGTATTGGTAGAGAGAGAAACCCAAGAATACTTGTGCGTGTGTGGGGTTGGTTTGTTTAGCTTTGAGCTTAGGAATCAAAGAGATGTTTAATGGCGATCTCTTCTTCATAACGTTTTTATTTTATCTTTTTTAGGAAGAAAAAAATAAATCTTTTTTATGTTTTGTAATAATAAAGATCAGTAACTACTGCATCGCTGGATCAGATTGTGTCCAGATTTCATTACATAGATTTTATGCCCCTAAATTGAGTAAACGAAGTGAAGATAAACACATTGAGCGACGATGGCGACGGAGACGGCGATTTAACATCTAGGGTTTCATTTTGGATCGTGATTACGATCCAAGAATTAGGATGGGATTAAGGATGGATGAGGTTTCTCATCTTATGGGGCAGATTCGGAGATCGAGATTCTCAAACGGAGTTTTCAAAAAAAGGATACGGGAGATTGGGTTTGGTTTGGATTGCGATTCTCTGGGAACGAGATCGGATCCTCTTTCCTTTTTGGAAACGATATGGGTTTCATTACAGTCTTTCCAAGGGGTACGAAATCAGGAAGGAGATTATCAAGACTCTCAAGGTATTGTTCTTGCTATCTTCAAAGCAACTTTCCCTTTGTTTTGGCAAGAGTATCGGAAGATCAATTTGGTCATAATTGCGGAAATATTTGGATACCAATCTATTATCTTCAAACGATTGTGTAAAAGATATAGCTTTGATTGTTTGATTTTCGCGAAGTTGAATCAAATTTTTGAGGGGTACTATATAAAAGGGATCACAAGCTCTCGTTTCAATATCACAAACTTTTGTACTCTCTTTTTCGAAAATCATATTGTTCTTCTTCTCCCTTTGTTGTTGGTGATAATGTCTCAGGGTAACCTGGTTTCTAAGGTTGGAGATGGGAGAAATGGCGACAACACAAGGAAACGATTGAAAATATCAGTACCACACTTCAACAACTCCGACCTTATCAGGAGTTACTCAAAGACCTTAATTGGGAGATGTATGAATCCCGAAAAGCAGAAGGTGGACTCTTTACTGATGATGCTCCCTAAAATCTGGAAAATGGAGGACAGAGTGGTCGGGGTTGATCTAGGAATGGGACGCTTTCAGTTCCATTTTGATAATGAAGAAGACATTGTTACGGTGCTGGAAATGCAGCCGTTCCATTTTGACTTTTGGATGCTCTCACTGGGTCGTTGGAAACAGAGGATGCCGGCTTCATATCCATCCGAGATTCCTTTTTGGATCAAGGTCTTTGGTATACCAAATGAATTTTGGTCAGTTGAAACGTTCCAGAGCATAGGGGACGCCATTGGTGCCACTACAGACGTGGACCTTGATCATGGGAAAATCAGAGTGGTGGTTGATGGTTTCAAGGAGATATGTTTTGATACCACCATTGATTTCAAAGGAGGAGAGTATTATGAAGAGTTAGAGGTTCATGTTCCACTAAAGTATGAAAAATTATTTGGCTACTGCCAAACCTGTTCCAGTCTTTGTCACCATAAAGACCAGTGCCCTTCGACCAAGAAGATACCGGAAAAAAGAAGAGAACTCAGAGAAGCAGGTGATGGTCAGCAAGAGGATCGTGCAAGAAGCTATTCGGGCGTGGTCATTAATGGCGATGGGGGCTACAAGGGTGACTCTAACGATCATAGAGGCTATCAAGGGAAGGGTAAAGGAAAGATGTATGAGGAGTATGGATCCAAATGGACAAAGGTGGATAGAGGAAACAAGAGATCCTACTCTAATAGAAGCATCAATAGAATGGAGGAAGGAGGATCACTGGCTAGGATTTCGCAAGGGGTCAACATTGGATCAGGAGGAGAAGGAAACATTACTGTTCGTGGTACAGCAAGGCTCAATCCTCGGATGGACTCTGCTCATGAGGAGAACATTGAAGAAGGAGAGATAAAGATCTCTGCGGTTTTAGTGGAACAAGTATACCAGGGAGAAGAAGGAAACGAGCACAACATGGTGAAGGTATCAGAAACTCCAGGGCCGCAGGTTTCAGATTTGGACATAGGTATGGGAAACTTAATGGTGGCACAACAATCCTTAGGAGAGGAGGAGACGTCAAACTTCCATGATGATTACGGTATCGAGCATGAAGGTGATGATGAGTTAAGGACTGATGATGACTTTCAGGATTTAACAGATGAAGAAGGAAAAGATGGAGGAGAAAATACGAAGATATCTGATGTGGCAGAGGAAAAGGAGCCTATAGAGGATAATGATCTCGACGCTGGTGATGCGGGGAAAAAAGGGGGTTCACGGAGGCCCCTTCTGTCCACGGTAACAGGCGGAATTGCTAACAAAAAATTCTCACAGGTGTTGCTCTCTCCTCGTAAGCGACAACTAGCAAAACCAAGAGGGGGAACTAAAGAAGGTGGGTCAAAACAGGTGGAAGGAAGGGTTACTTCAAACCCGAAACATAACACTAAACCTTAGATTTTTATGGATACAAATCTGATAAAAGAATTATGCTGGGATGGTGTGTGGTTTGAATGGTGTTTTATTTTCATTTCAATAAGCCGTTTAGGCAAGTCTGTTTTCATTGTGAACCTTCTTTTGTTGGCTTGTGTTTTCTTTCCAGTGTTGTCTCATGATAAGGTTATGGCCTTTAATAAAACTCTGATATTTTATGGTTTTAGGCTATTCTTCTCTCCCGGAACATGGCTGTGGCATTTCCTGTGGCTTCATTATGTGAATAACATGGCTCTTTGCATTTGCTATTTTGCAGAGACATCGAAAAGTATGGGAAGTTTGGGAGTTTTAGGGACTTTTATTGAAATCTTGCAGGGGTTATTTCGATCTGTGTCTTGGTTTATGGGTGTATGGTTTCGTCGAGCAGTGGCATTCTCTTGGCTGATCTCTTCAAATCAGTCATTGAGTCAAGGTGGTTTGGTCATGGGACCGCAAAGACACAAGTTGCCACGCATGAAACGGATTAAGTTTGGATCCTTCATTTTAGGTATACTTGCAGCTACGGTTTCGCTAAATAACTATATGTCATTTGGTACAACCAGGATCAAGGTTGACAAGGACAAGCTCCTACTGTGGAAAACTAAATATCTTACTCTGGGATTATTTAGGGTTGTCACGAAGAGGATGTTTTGGTGTTGCAAGATCATATGTACACCATTTTTGATAACGAAAACTTCACATGTGGGTTCTTTAATACAATTTCAATCGTCATTCTATTGTGGGAGGGTAAAATATATAAACGGTTACCAACGGTTTTTTAAGCGACCCGTTTTAATTTATCAAGCTAAAGAATTTCGGTTTGGTCATGTTTATAAAGGCCACATTGGATGTAGTTATAATGCTAGGGAGGTACCTTCAAAGGCTAGTCGACTAGTATTTATCTATGGTATGCAGAACCCACCTCGGCCTTTTCAAGGCTTTATTATGTCTACTCCAAGAGCTTATGCCCATAATGTAACATTGGTTTTGGCTATGTATATAACCTTATTACATTTCCACAAGGATACGTCAATGCTCTTTAGCCTTACAGTACTGGAAAATGCTTTTTGGTTAAGATTTTTAATTTTTTTCACTTTCGGCTACCAGGTCTATGATAACTACCAGGGCTATGATAATTTTATGTGCGCAACTTGTGTGCAAGGTTTTCACTTTATCATAATTTTCCTATGGGTATTCCTTTCCTATAAGAATTATAGTAGGTCTACAAATGGTTACGTTGAGGTTTGGTACTGCTATTTGTGTTCTTCATTGGTAAGTTTTCAATGGCACCAAATTCATTTTGATCGACATATTAGTGTCACATTTTTTTGGTTTTATTTTGGGGTATTCGCAATTAACGAATTAGGTTTCATTAAACTTTCTTTCGTTGGGCTCTATGGAGCATTCCTAAAAATATAATCTTATGAGTATTTTCAGTTGGAATTGTAGAGGTGCTGGTAGTTCGGACACAGTTCAACGTATTCGGGATTTACGACGTCAGTATTTTCCGGATTTTATTTTTCTTATGGAGACTAAGCAAAAGGTTACTTATATGGATGCTTTAAAATCAAGTTTGGGGTATGATTGTCTACATACGGTGGAACCCATTGGTCGTAGTGGGGGTTTAGCTTTAATGTGGAAAGGGTGTTATACAGTTGAAATTTTATATAGTGATAATAGAATTCTTGATCTCAAGGTAAAAATGGGATCACTTATCTTTTTCCTGTCATGTGTATATGGGGACCCAGTGCGAAGAAGAAGACGTTATGTCTGGGATAAATTAACGGATATTGGTGTGGTTAGAGATGAGGCGTGGGCTTTAGTTGGAGATTTTAACGAGTTAATGAATAACGATGAAAAGCTGGGGGGTCCTAGTAGAGAGGAGACCACTTTTTTCGATTTTCGGAACATGGCTGAAGCATGCAAAATTAGGGAGCTGAGATCCACGGGAAAGACCTTTTCTTGGGCGGGTATGCGGGATAGCCATTGGGTACAATGTAAGCTTGATAGGAGCTTTGGTAATGATGAATGGCTCCGCCTATTTCCCCAAGCGTCTACGGACTATATGAGTATGTGGCCATCGGATCACCGACCTCTACGTATAGAGTTTGCCCTCGAACCTGAGAATTTGCACAGGGGACGGTTTTATTTTGATAAGCGTATGTATGGGAAACGAGGGGTAAATGAGGCTATTGTTCGCGGGTGGGATGTTGAAAATGTGGATTGCAATCTTAGTGTTCTTGAACGGATTGCTCGTTGTCGATCGGAATTGTCCAAGCTGAAAAAGACGAATGATTGGAATTCAAAAACAAGGATCGAACGGCTGCAGATTGCTTTGGATAAAGAGAGCTCAAAGCAATTTCCAGTCTATGGATTGGTTAGGAGATTGCGACAGGATTTGGCTGCGGCTTATAGGGAAGAAGAAATTTTTTGGAGACAAAAAAGTAGAGAAGAATGGTTACGGGAAGGGGACAGAAATACAACATATTTCCATAATGTGGTTAAGGGGAAGAAAATACGAAATAAAATTCTTATGCTAAAAGATAGTTTTGGCGACGAGCATTTCTCTGAAGGGTCTAAGGGTCATATTGCTACTGAATATTTCAGAGAGTTATTTACTAGTTCTAATCCAAATGATTTAGAAACCTTGTTTGAAGGTTTTGAAAGCAAAGTTTCTGCCGAGATGAACACAGTGTTAACCAGAGAGGTTACTCCTGCCGAAATCAAGACGGCTGCTTTTGGTATTAAAGGTAGTAGTGCCCCTGGAGAAGACGGACTTACTGGTTTTTTCTACCAAAAATATTGGCACATTGTGGGGGCGAAAATTGTTGAGGATGTTCAAGGTTTTTTTAAAACATCCATCATCCCAGCTGGGTGGAACCACACACAGCTATTTCTGTTGCCGAAAACTTCACATCCTACGGAGATGAAGGATATGCGTCCCATTAGTCTTTGCAGTGTACAATACAAAATCATTTCTCGGATTTTATGTGAGCGTATCAAGGTGGTTATGCCAGAGATAATATCGAAGACACAAGGTGCTTTTGTTGAAGGCAGATTGATTACAGACAATGTTATTATAGCGCATGAACTGGTACATGCACTACAATCTAATGATAAAATTGGTAAAACTTGTATGGCTATGAAGACAGATATGTCAAAAGCCTATGATCGAGTTGAATGGAATTTCTTGGAAGCCCTTCTAGAACATATAGGTTTTGATCGTAAATGGGTAGTTTGGATAATGTCTTGTATTACTACTGTCACCTTTTCGGTCTTACTTAATGGTCGTTCTCATGGGTTTATCAAACCGGAGAGAGGCATACGTCAAGGAGACCCGCTATCCCCTTTTCTTTTTATTTTGTGTGCTGAAGCTTTGGTTCATGTATTAAACAAAGCTGAAGCTCAAGGGAAATTGCATGGTCTAAAGTTAGCTGCGGGCAGCCCATCCATCCATCATTTGCTTTTCGCTGATGATAGCCTGTTGTTGTGCGAAGCTTCTGTTCGGGATAGTGAAGAAATTTTGAACGGTTTGAGACTTTATGGAGATGCGTCTGGGCAAATGATCAACCCTTTGAAATCTTCCATCATTTTTGGGAAAAAAATTCCAGATGTAACCAAGCAGAATATTAAAGAGGTTTTGGGTATAGAAAAAGAAGGTGGAGAAGGGACATATCTTGGCCTCCCTGAGTGTTTTCGAGGTTCAAAAAAGGAGATCTTAAATTTTATAAAAGAAAAATTAGAAGGACGGTTGCAAGGATGGTACTCTAAAACCTTGTCGATGGGGGCGAAGGAAGTTTTAATAAAATCGATAGCTCTAGCGCTCCCAATATATGCAATGTCAGTGTTTCGACTACCAAAAGGTCTGTGTGAACGGATTACTAGTGCGATTATAGAATTTTGGTGGAGTAGTGGGGATAAAAAACGGAAGATTCCATGGGTTTCTTGGGAAAAGTTGTGTAAACCCAAAGAACAGGGAGGCCTTGGGTTTCATGACATTGGTCGTTTCAATCAGGCTTTGCTTGGGAAACAAGCCTGGCGTATCTGGAATAAGCCAGATTCCTTGGTTTCCCGAATTCTTAAAGGTAAATATTTTAAAGATGGCCAATTTCTTGACTGTGGAATGGGGACACGTCCATCATATGCTTGGAGGAGTATCATGCATGGTAGAGAATTACTAAAAAAAGGATTGTATCGATGCATTGGCAATGGGGCTGATTCTAATGTTTGGGCTGAAAACTGGATTATTGACACTATTCCTCGGCCCCCAATTTATCGGGATAATAGCTCCATAGATTTGTCTCTAAAAGTCTCAGATTTACTTAGGGATGGAACGAATCAATGGAACACGGATTTATTACAACAAACTTTTACACAAGATGATGTTCAACGGATTTTACTTTTGAAACCATCATTGGTATCTGAAGATTCGTTTCGATGGGGTTTCACTCCAAGTGGTCTATATTCGACTCGGAGTGGCTATAAACTTTTAGAGACTTTGGTGGATTTTGAGCACCCCCAGGGACATTCGCTCACTCCTCTTGAAAAACAATTGTGGCGAGATGTTTGGAAGACGAAAGTTCCACCAAAAATAAAACACTTTATGTGGCGTGCTCTCTATGGTGCCTTACCTGTTAAGCAACGCTTGAATACGCGGGGAATTTCTATTGATCCAACATGCTCGGTTTGTGGTAATGGTGCTGAGAGTATTTGCCACGTTCTTTTTACATGTAGTAAAGCACGTGAGGCATGGGAGCACTCTGACTTCCCTATACCTGTTGGAGGTTTCCCTACGAATTCTATTTTTTTAAATTTTGTTCACTTGACCAAAATTGCTAAGAGCTCTGCTGTGGATATACATAGAAGAAATGTTTTTCCATGGTTGCTGTGGGAAATTTGGAAAGCTAGGAATGCTTTTGTTTTTGAAAGAAAGGTTATTGACCCTTCTTTTGTTTCTAAAAAAGCCTATGAAGAGGAATCCACGTGGTCTGATACATTTAAAGCAACGACGGATGATATGCAGATAGAAAATATGGATCGAAAGTGCTGGAAAAAACCATCCAATGGCTTTATCAAATGTAATGTTGGATCCTCATGGGTTAAATCCAACCATCTCAGTGGTGCTTCATGGATTTTACGTGATGGAAATGGATGTACCATCATGCATAGTCGGCACTCTTATTCCTATATGCGCACAAAAACGGAAGCTGATTTATGGGCTCTTTTCTGGGCAGTTGAATGTTTACATAACCTACATTTCTCAAATGTTGTTTTTGAGACTTCCTCGGAGAGCCTTCACAACGTTTTTATCTACCCTGACCAGTACCTTAACTACAGACATCTCCGCCACAACATCTCTTTTCTTCTTGCAAGGATAGATTCATGGAGCTTAGATCACGCCCTTCCCGAACGTAATGAAGCTGCAACGTCAATTGCTTTAAGCGTGACTCGTGATATGCGTCATCAGTCTTACATTGCCCGAAGTTATCCCCCGTGGCTACATCACTTACTCACTATGGAGGCTCAACAAGAAGGGGACTAGGTGAAGGTTTTTTTCATATTTTTTGGTGTCTATTGACATCTTTTCATTTTTTACTTTACTATTTTCTTTGTAAATCACGTTGGCTAAAACAGTGTTATAAAAAAAAGATTTTATGCCCTTAATTTGATTTTCACAATTAATTTCTGACAAAAATATATCATTTAATAAATTACAATGATTGTGCGATATTTTAATCATGATTTATCATATATTTTCCTATTTTCATCGGTTTTGGATGACTTCCAACACAAAGGACTAAGACATTAAAATAGAAATATATACTGGAGCCTGATTATTACGATATTATTCTCCTACTGGACCACATAATTACAGAAATGAATAGCTAACGGGTTATTTGAGTATTTTAATATACGCAGTTATAAAGAAGAATCACATATTGGCAAAAAAGTTTTAAAAAATCACATAATAATATGTTTATACATATATATATATATATATATATATATATATCATGGTATTATAATGGCATCTATGTCAGATGAGTAATAATAGTTAAATAGTACATTATAACTTTAGGTTAATTGTCTTTTTAAAAGTAATCATAAATGCTAGACTTTATTTATGTAAGCTAATAATATTTAGTTTTTACTATAGTGTTTTTACTTTGTCCTCATGATATACATCGATATTACTTTTTAAAAATATGAAACGATAAAACTTTGATCGATATCTTAAGTAATAAGGGATAATGAAATCACAATTTTGAAATCTTCTCAGGTTATACTAGAGATGTACAATCTAATTAAATTCAACAATGTACCTGGAAAGTTGATCTAAAAGCTAAAAGTAGATAGAGAACTAGCCTATTATACATTATAGATATTCATATAAATTTTAACCGAAATAAATCCCTATAAATATAAACAACTAATAAAACTTTTGTAAGAGAATATTGCAGATTAATTATTTCTGTTTACAGTACTACGTACGAAGTCCGAAACTGAACCAGAAACCTTTGTGTAATATTTGTTTACTTTTTTTTCATGCTGCATCATAACGTTCTCAAAAACAAAATCATAACGTTCTCAAAGTATATTTTTTATTATTACTATTTTGGTGTTACTTGAATAATTATAAATCTTGAACTTATAAATACTTGTGCTGACTGTCAAAAAAAAGATAAAGATTTTGCTGGGACAGCGATGATCTAAAAAAGCTTTTTCTTAACCAGATTCTTTCATTCATCTTCGCGATATTTAAAACATATAAAAATAGCTTTGAGATTTTTGTTTTACTTTTATGGGGTGCAATATGGATAAACACTTGTTTGAGAGACTTACTTAAAAGGGTGAAAGGAAAATAATCGAACTATATATTTATAATGAGAACGACTTAAATGTAACTAATTATTGCACTTTACAGTTTGATCAAAAGTCATACTCATATTGCAGATTCAATAAATACTTTTAAAGCTTCTTTAAGTATATAATGTGTGTACATGCATATGTTTGATGTCTAGCTGCAAATTTACATCTTTTAGTTCAAATTTAATAATGTATTGCACTTAGTTTAAATTTAAATTAATTAAATCTAATAATGTATTACACTTATCCCAAACATTGTGGTTAAGTGGTAAAAAATGGAATTGGAATACCACCATGTTTCAATTTTGATTCACATACTATGTAAAACTTAATTACATTGTTCTTGATCATCCACACATGATATGAACCACTGCTTTCGGTTTTACATACCCAAAAAAAGATATATCCGTAGGTTACACATTCTCTTTAGAATTAGTATGAATCTTTCCATAAACTCAAGATATTGCGGATTAAATTCTAAAAAATTATTACACCAAGACATGCTATAAGAGAAAACATGTAAATCTTATCATTGGAAATCTGAAGATATACTTTCTACTGTACACTAAACCAAAATATTATTAGAAATTTAAAACAAATCACTACTACTATGATATACCCACTCATGTCAATTGAGAAAACGTGAAAAATTAAGAAAAATAAAATTAAAACACATACCACATTTATAAACCCTTGATATGTTTCTCCTAGTGGAGTAAATGGTCACTAGGCTAATAAATAAATGTTCTTCAAACGAGTTTTAATTATATAATGATTATCCAACCAAAATGTTAGAGCAGCTCCAACGCCAAACTGCACGGACTCGATTACCAAGGTAAGTTTTTATATTTTTTTTCAGTTTAAAAAAAAAAGAAAAAAAAATATAAGGAACCAATCGCGGAGTCCCACGTGGTGTGGGACCCGCGCACAATGACAAACCTGAGAATGAATCGATCTTTAGAGAAGACATGAAAGAGATTATATTGACACAAATTCTTAAAAATTTTGGGCTCCACATATTATAAAAATATTTTTTGACTAAAGATCTTCTTTTAAGAGGCTGCGTTGCAGCTGCTCTTACAGCTGCTCTTAGAGACATAGCATCCTGTAGATGCCCTCCTTGCATTGAGAATAGTCTCACCAATAGTAGATGGTTTTTCTACTCAATTTATTTCTAAAGATAGACAATTTCTTTTTCACAATTTAAGTATGTTCTCGTAAGTCATTTGAGAATTTTTTTTTTTTACTCAGAGTTCAAATAGATCAACCAAAATAGTTTCAGTTCATTCAGTAACTTTAGGTAAGTAGCGTATAAAATGTTGACAAAAAAGTAGCTTATAAAAAAATCGGCACTAGTATAAGCTAACATTATCATACTATATTATCTGCCAAAATAATACTCTTATTATTAATTGCAATATATACGTATGTCGTGAATCATGTGATGCCCCCTAACATCTCTCCTAGTCCTAGTAACACAATAGATAATTAGGAAGTGTCAAAGGGCCATACTTTTAAAAGTGAAGGAACTAACAGGTGTGTGCATTTGGTAGGTCAGATGCTAACGAGTTAATATTCTTTCTTAGTAATGACGCCACTTTCAGTTTGATTAAAAAGTATGCTTTAATTTTTGAGTAATATGTTTAATACACTAATAGGTCTTGACTTTTGAGTGGTAATCAGATCTTACATAAAACGAATTATTGAGATAAACCGTCCTCGGCCTCGATCCACCGGCGCACATGGAGGTAACGAGTTTTCTGCCTAGTTGCACTTTTTGGAGAAACCGTGTGTGTTGATCACATATCAGTTCAACTTACGTGATGATTAAATATTCCGAATTGTTTACTAAGTTTTTTTTTATAATCAAATTATATATATAACAAGCAAAGAAAAAACTCAGACAATTGTTTTGTCAAAAAAAAAAAAAAATTGATCATGAACTTATCATGTGGCTTGCGACTCATGCTTGTACTCACAAATTTTGGGATGTCTTATATGATGCTTAGATTCGACCGTGAACCTCCATGTGGGTATTTCAAGAAAGTCGTAAGAACTATCAGCTAGTCCAACAATGATAATGAGAATTTGTGTTTAATATCACACATGATATTATAATTAGATCTCAATGTCACTAGTTTAACAAAATTATAGGTAGAAAACATGAAGCTGTAAAGTTCTTTCGGGAGTGGATGTCAAAAGCATAATGCACAAGAGATACAAATATCAAATCATATACATACTTAAATTGGATGGAAGCTATTACAACACTAGTAAAAACAATACCCTGAGACTCCGAGAGCATAATTACAATAATTTACATAGCATAGTGGAGCCATTAAAAAAAAGCATAGTGGAGCAAATGTATACACCATAACTAGTTTTAAATCTACGAAGTAATATCTACCGTAGATTTTGTGCACGTGCATTTTCCTGCTACATTATGTTACACTGTTCATATCTCTCTTTTATGATTTCTAAACTGGTGTCATATTATTTTCTGAAATATTTTTTATATAAAATATGAATCCGAATCAAATCTTATTGATCCTTTTCCTTATGTTGACAACCAATCAAACATAAAGTTCCATTCTGCAAAATAACCCTTTAACCATATTTTTATCTCAGTTATATTTATTTTGGTTTAGATGTTTCGAGTTTCAGCTGTAATTTTTTTGCTTAATATAGGATAAAAGTAATATGGTAGAATTGGATTAAATTAGGGAAAAACCTTTGTTGTTGGAAGCTTTTTTTCTTTAAACAAGGCTATCAAAGGCTCAAAATTTAAAAAGTACTAACATGCAAAGCAAGCAAACGATTAAACAGCTAAAACGAATCAAGCAAAAGAGAAGTAAAAAACAATAAAGAAATCTGATAGGCAAAAGTTTGAATTGCGGGAATTAATCATAAATAAGCATGAATAAGGATTAAATTAAGACGATGAGTATATTTGAAGCAGAGTCATGCAGATTACTGTTTGTTTTATGTTTTTTTTAAGGTAACATGCAGATTACTGTTATATCTTCATTTTGATTATGTTGCTTCCAGAATTGTTTTTCCTTCTTCGATACTACCACTAAATGATTCTACTCTTTTCATATAAAATTTGAATGATTTTTCATGTAACCTTTATTTGCAAAATATTATTAAATGGGCCAGGTGGAAAGTTGCCTTTGTTTGTTTTTTCTTTCTAATTAATTTACATGCACAAACGCTGTTGAAAAAGAATTCAGGGTGCCTTGCAACAATATGACAGTTTTGAAGATAATCTTACGGGAAAAAAAACTATTTACTCGCTCCGTTTTTAATTGACAGGGTTTTGAGTTTTTTTTTTTAAAATTATATAACTTTTTCAATATTTAAGAATTTATTAATTTTATGGTATGTAATTTTTTGTATTATATATACTTCCTCTGTTTTATTTAATTGTCGTTTCAAATTTGTGCACATAAATTAAAAAATATTTAATTTTGTATATTTTTATAATAAAACATCATTACATATATAGCTAACTACATTTCAACTAATAAAAATAAATTTTGCATTGAAATTATAAAACGACGTTTATTTTTCAAATAAAAATTTACTCTACAACAAAACTAAATTGAAAGATTATACTAGTTGAATACTCCTTCCGTTTCGTTTTAGTTGTCATTTTAGGTTTTTGCACACATATTAAGAAAACATTTAATTTTATATATTCTCAAAATAAAACACTATTACCTATACATCTAACCACATTTTAATCAATAGAATAATAGAATGATATATAAAATCATTAAATTTTGTATTGAAATTATAAAGCGACACTTATTTTGAAACGAAAAATTTACCCTACAACGATAAGTAATTTGAAACGGAGATAGTAAAATTTAGTTAGATAGTTAATAATGTTTTTATTTAAAAATATATATAAAATAAATATTTTCTTAATTTGAGTACACAACTTAGAAAGCATCAGTTAATTACTTATTTTTTTACTACTTAGTTTTTTTTTTGTCAACGAATACTTAATTAGTTAAAATAATTTTTTGACTGACTAGTTAAAGATATGTAATAAGGTATATCCATTTAAATTGGCTTCAGTTGTAGAAATCAAAGTATAATATCATTAAACAAGGAGATCCTGCCCAGTGGCCACATAAAAACACATGCATAACGTACCAAAACCAACTGGCGTTTCAAATTCCAACAACTATATCAATTATATAAATAGAATATTCTGAAGATTCTAATACATGCGATATATTTTTGGAAATTTTTGTTTATCCTGATTTTAATTATGGTTTTGCGATGTAACGTGGGCGTGCATAATTTAAAACATTTTGTTTACAAAGGATTCTCTATTATACAGTACAAAAACCATCTTAAGCCGGGGTTAATTGGTTCTTAACCACCCGGCTACTAAACGTTGACACAAAACTACCGACCACCGCCACATCGGACGTATTTAAATTGTTAATGGTCACTAAACTCTCTCTCAAAAACCATTCACTTGTTCAGCAACCCAAAAAAGTTATTAATTTTGAGAATCTAAAATTATCTATAAATGTTTACGATGTAAAATCGTAAATATAGAAAGTTATTATTGTGAAATGGAAAAAATGTAAATAATTAGGTAAGGTTTAATTCAAAAAGGTAATTCAACTTTAATAAGATACATATGCTTATATAGGAATATATATACGCTGCATTTTAATTCAAACCATGCATTTCTAAAAAATTAAATGATTACATGTTGACCATATATACACTTGCGAGCAAGCTATATCTATGTCAAGATTTATAATTGGTGACACACCGATAAATAAATAATGTTTCCAACAAGAATACCGCATTTATCTTTCCTATAGATCACAGTGTTATAAAATATCCTTACAAGTATTGGTTAAGTCAAGTCAAATAGCTAAGTAATAAAATTCATTTTGTGATTATGGATACGTTGGTTTTATAGCTAAAACGACTTCCCAATATAGTTGTCCTGCGTGATATCTATCTTTGGATATGGGCTTATGGATACGATGGTTTATTTTTAAGGTTATTCCTAACTCTTTTTTTCTTTTTTTGTTGATGTTATGCCTAGATTGTTAGGTTATGTATATATGCGTGGATATTGTGTGTAATGCATACACTTATTGAACCTCTTAAAGAAAATATTCATCATATATATATATAGGTCGATGTTGTTGATTGTTTCAAGCAAAATGTACATTTTGACTAATGCGACATCCATCTAACAGTTATATTGTTCCTCCCACGTGGGAGAAGATATAATTAAAATCATGAGAATCATTGATGTCTGAAGCTTTATTAGCTTAAAGCGAATAAATTAAGGAGTATCTCATTATCTGTTCTATGAATAATGAAGCTTCCTCCACAATTGTATGAACCATACAATATTATTAAGTAATCACCAATAAACTAATACTCTATTAGCTTTCCAGCTTTTTTCTTTCTCTCATTTCTAAATGATTACTTTTATGTTTTAACAAATATGTTAGATAGTACAGATTTGATTCACTGGTTGATTATGTATTAAATAATCAAGTTGGCATCCATGCTGTTCCTGTCATTAAATCAATATCTTACAAGGTTTTAGAGTTAATTAATATATCCACTAAATAATACAAGGTTTAAGAATATTGAGTCCATGTTCATATATCCACTATCCAACCATGTTGGTATTAACAGTGATAGCTTGAGAGATGTTCCTGATGAATATACAAGTATCTTTGGAATAACCTGTTGTATAAGCTTCCAAGGCTCAAGCCATTAGTGTTGATGATACCAACATTGTGGATCATATGGGATTAGTAAATTTAACTGCGTAGGGATTATCTGGCTCAAGTGCTACAATATGCCTTTGAGAAACGTCCCTACAGGCCGTTCATACTTTATGATTAGAGAACTGTCGAAGATCACCAAACAAACTTTCTAATTGCTGATGGTTTAGTGGTTTCCGTCCACTGGGTGATGAGTTTGATCTAGGCTAGGATTGATTTTTCTTCGGTGCAAAATTGCTAACTCCATTTGTGGTCAATGGCATGAGTATCAAACTTCTACGTAAAGCAGTCAAGTTTGTATGTTGCTTATGAACCTGCCTCCAGGGAACTAGTTTTGACCTCGGCCTGGAACAACCCAGGTGTTTAATCGAAAAAAACCTTTCTTTCTAATTGCTTCAGCTTCATTCTCTCCGGCTCTTCTTAACTACTGAATTCTCAAACAAACAAACAAAAAATGCATCTAACAGAAATATATAAACAAAAACGAAACTCCATGTGCTCATAATCTAAGTGTGTGTTTGATACTTCTTGACAAGCAAGCAAGTTCATTATTTCTAGTTTGGGAGATCCCTATATCAAAAATAGCAGGTTTTTGTGTAGCTTTTACTTGCTATCTTTTGTTGGCAATGACCTGACCAATGTAAGTCTGCAGAATTGTGGGCAAAGCTACGGATAGAGTTGTTATTTCCCTAGCAGAGAAACCAAATTACTGTCAGTTATGGAGACTATACTGGTCGAGCCACCAGGTATAACCTTTCCAGAAGCAATTAGTGTTATTAAAATTGTTGATGATTGACGTTAAATCCTAGAGATTGATCGACAATTATCTAATACGTTACTGCAGCGTTTCTTTTAGACAAAAAAACTTGTGTATCTCAGCAAACGTTGGTGTAACTGTGAGGTTAGCTAAGAAACGCCTTATCAGTAAACATTTATAAAACTTGAGTTCATATCATGAATAAATGAATCCTTCCACAAACCAATCAGTCTTAACTCAAAGCTACTTACATTGCATGATCCTGGCGGTCTAGTTCTTCTGTCTAGGCTCAAAACGCCAGAGATCAACCGCAATATCAACTTCTTTTCGCTTGTGGAACTTGTAGAGTTTCGGCAAGTCATACCGGAGCTGCAAGGGGAAAGAAACATGAATAAGTTAGAATGTTCATCAGAGTTTCAAATGATGTTTTCAAAATCTTTATAGCCCCTAACCTCACATAGAACTTCAGCACTTTTCGCATTAAAATCACGCAATGCTGCCCTTTTAATGTGCTGTGACAATCAAAGCGTTGTCAAAAGAACAAAAACATATACTCAAGTGTAAAGAGTTAAGGAAGAAGAAAGGCTCCTCCTGCTTACTTCTCTGGTGGATGTCTTATGCAAGGAGTAAACAGCTTGAGATGCAACCTTCATAGCCGCAGAAAGAAACTCCATGTCAGCTCCTTTCTTTCGTGTACCGAAGGGAGGATTCATTACAACAGTATCCACAATCTGGCCTACAATAACAATAAGCAAATATGGATTCATTTCCACCAGATATCTTTCTTTTATTTTGTTTAAAGGAACTAAAATGAAAGGAGAGGTCACCTTTTAAGTCTAACTTTGTAATGTCACACTGAACGAAATCTATCTCCACCTGAGAAACTAACCAGTTACATCAAACAGTATTGCTACAACAACAAAAAAAAAGAAGACTCATCATTTACATGAAGAAGAGTTTTACCTCAAGCTCCTCTGCATTCAGTGTTGCTGTTTCAAGAGACTGAGGATCGATATCGAATCCAATCACACAGCTGTTTAATAATGACCAAAGAGAAATGAATACAACTAAGTATTGATGAGATCCTAAGATTGGAAGCAAAGATGAAGATTTGTAACTCACGCTGCATCAAGAAGAGAAGCAGCAGCACTTAGAGTACCACAGCCACAACCAAAATCCGCAACAACTTTATCAGTTATGTCTCCATATGAATTCTCTGCCTACACAAAAGACACATTAATCCAACCAAAACACACTTAATTCTTCCAAAAGACAGGAACAAAGCCAAGTCAAACAACAACTTAAGACTACAAATGAATCACACATCCACACATTGAAACCATTACTAGCCTGTTATGAACAACAGAAAGCATGAAACTTTAGAGCAAAGAAAGAGACTTTACAGTGAAAATCATACGAGAAGCAATGTGAGGACCCGTTGGATACTGCTCCAATTCTACCTGCGACACAATAAAAACTCAACTTTGATTCAAAAGGAGATTAAAAGACTTAGACTTTACGCATACTTTAGGATCAGAGAACTGTTGGAGATCTCCCAACAAGCCTTCTAATTGCTTCAGCTTCATCTTCTCCGGCGCTTCTCAAAACAATGCCTCCGACGAGAGAATATAAAAATAAAAAGTAAAATAAACAATATGGGCCGAGAATCAACTTTAAGGCCCATTAGGCTTTCAGCCTCTGTCTCTCTCTTTCAATAGGTAACAAACATTGATTCTCTACCCTGAATCGCGTCGCTTGCTGAGACAAGAGATTACAGACTACACAGAGAGAGATGTGTCCTCGAGCTGCTTCGACGTGCGAAATCTGCGACAAAGTTGTGTCCAAGTACAAGTGTCCCTCTTGTCTTGTTCCTTAGTAAGTTCTTCTTCTTCTTCTCTTTCATCTACCTGTCGCTTTTTTTTTGCTACAAGTCCTTGATCTTGCCTCGTGTTGTGTCCTGCAGCTGTTCCTTGAGTTGTTTCAAGAAGCATAAAGGTAAGTGATTTTGTTTAATTGTTGCAACTGATTGATGTTGATTTCTAACTGAGACCTAAAGTGTTGGACTTTTGTATTTGTGAATTGGATTTGTGTCTCTTCTTCTTGTTATATGTTTATGTATCTGTTTTGTCACAATTAACTTATAGCTTTTATTGCGGGTTTCTAACTATGTAAACTGACCAATGATGCAGAGACTCCATGTGCTAAACCTTCTGCAGCTGAGGAGAAGCCAGGTTAGTGAATCTAGTCATTGTGATTGTTTCTTGGTTTAGTAGTCTTCCTTGGTTTGTTTTGGTTTTGCATATCTGTGATTGGTTCATTCGATTAATTGCGTAGTATATTTCTTTTTTAATTTCATTGCTCTGGTCAGTTTTTTTTTCAAGTGTCAATCATGGTTTGTGATTCATGATCTTGTTTTCTAGCAGCTTCTGCAGCAAAGGAAGTCTCTGTAGTGGAAACAAAAGATGTGGTAGTAAAGACAGAGAACAAAGCTAGTGGTATGTGTTGCGTTTTAAAACCTCTTTAAGTAGCCATAGATGCTAGCTAGCCAACGAATGTTTGAACTTTGGTTTAAGTCGCAGCATTACCTGTGTTTTGTAGCTTCATCTACAGCAAAGGAAGTTCAGGTGGCAAGACCGATAACTGTGGAGGAAGAAAAGTATGTTGTAGAGAAGACACAGCTCGAGGCTATCGGTAAAAGTTTGAATGAATGAATCTGTGGCTTCATTGGCTATTTCTAATTATGGAAACTTTTTCTTGCAGCTTCTTCTAGTGAAATCCGAGAGGCTCTAAAGGATGAAGCTCTTCAGAAACTCATCAGCAGTATTGATAGTTCTTCCAACCCCCTGCAGGTAAAAGCTCATCTGCATCGTCATGTATCCTAACAGATTCAATCTTTTTTCGCTGTTATTTGAAAACTGTTTGTGGATGTATCAGGAACTTGATGAAGCCATGGGAGTAGAAGCTTTCCGCCTACTCACAGAGAAGGTACAGTCTCTTGAAGTCTTTTATCTTCTTTTGAAGAACCTGCAGATAGTAAAAAGACTAAGTTTCTTACCTTGTTAATTTCAGATTCTATCCAACATTTCCAAGAGTAATGAGAAGCAATGATCGTAGTAGGAGCATCCAAAACAGAAGTTCCATATAAGTATTATTGATTAACTGTTTTTTTGTTACAAAGTGTTATTAATTTGCAGGAGAGATGTTTTCGTTGGCACAAAGAAAAACAAGACCAGTTTTGATTTAACACATACTCCTACTTCTCTGACATCACCTAACCTGTATATGTATATATATTACCCTACTCTAAACCTTAAACTGACTAGATTGTACATCTTCTTCAACTTTGTGAATTTGCTTGGAGAACCTGATCCTTTCTTAACCTGCAACAACATGATGGAGATGTATCGGTCAAATCGTGAACAATGAACTTTTCTCGCAAGCAACGCTTCTGGCCAGCCCCTACTAACCTGTTGGTTTGTTGTCCTGATCTTCAGGTTCCTTACTACTACTTGCCTGGCTGAAACTCAGCTGTGATGTTGTTTGATTCTATAAAAAAAATATTGTACAACACGATCTTGTGAGCATTACCATCTGTAGAAAAAACAGAGGAATGTAAGCACAATGGATTCTACGCTAAGATTTACCTGCAACGAAGGAGGAGGGGGTTGTTGCATTTGTTGGAGACCTTCAAACTGGCTATAAGGATTCAAGTAACCTGGAAACTGAGGCTGGTTTGGCGGCACCGGGTCAGGCTGCTGAGTTGGTAAATGGACGCTGGACGGGTCAAAGGCTTGAACGTTAGGAAAAGGATATCGCGGTGGACCAAGACCTGCCACATGAGCTGGCCTAGGAAAAGTTGCACCGGGGAAAGGTATATATGGTGGCCTGTTCATCATGGCCATCATTCCCGTTGCTGTGTGTGGCATGAAACGTTGCATATTTGGTGTATACATCATTGGCATCATACCGCCGCCTCCCATCGACATCATCTGCAGTTTTGATATTCAGGGAATTAAATAAAGTCTCGGTCATGATCCTTCTTCATAATGCTATGAACATAGGGAGCAGATTCATGACTTGTAAGCATCAAATCAGTCCATCCATCTAGACAAATACCATTGTTATTTTTAATAACCCGTACACGAATATGAATCTTCAAATGTCTGCTTAGGAACCAAAATCCATGATCTTAGGTCGAAACGCTGGTTGATTAACAAAAAAAAAAAACTCTAAAACCCTTTATGGTTCTGCATAAGATTTATAATACACAAACTGGACATGCCTGTATCTGCATCTGAAGCGACTTCACATACTCAATAGCATCTTCCAGCATTGAAGCTTTATCAGTCTGTTCAAAGAAGAAGCAGAACAAAAACTCTTTATCATAATCAACAACCATACCTTGAGTAAAATAGACATACCTTGTTGCAGCGAGGAATGAGTTCTTGGAGAGCCTTCATCTTCTCGTTGATCTTTTCTCTCCTTCTCTGTTACAAGAAAAAAAAGTTAGATGAAAGTACAGGAGAGCCGTTACATTGTTGGTTATAAACTCAAGAAAGGATAAGCTTAGCAAAAAAAGAACTCAAGAAAGGATAATAATGAAGAACCCTCTCGGAGATGTTATGCATTTCGGCAGCTCGTGACCTCTTCCTAGATGTTGAACCACGAGCTTCTTCAGCAGTTTCCTGTACGCCACGCAACCACAAAACAGTTGACCTTATTACACCTAGAGACTGCTAAACGGCACGCGTAGAAGTGACTAACTGTTCCTTCTATTTCATATTAACTATGTCACTTTTATCTTTGTACACACGAATTAAAAAATAACTAATTTACATATTTTTTATAAAAAAAACATAATTATCTATATATCTAACTATATTTCAATCAATAAAAAAATAAATTACATTATAAAACTAATAAATTTTACATCAAAAATAAAAAATAAAATTTATTTTGTAAAAAAAAAAGAATTTCTACAATGGAATGGAGAGTGTATATATGTTTCACCTCGGTATTGTCAGCGGGTTCTTCTCTCTCCTTTCGCTTCCTGTCATCAGCAGCTTCTGTCTCCGTCGCTGGTTGTATCTGAAACAGCTCTGTTTCGGTCTTTGAGACCACGGCCGAGGAAGATGGTCCGGCGATTTGCAAACCGTCTCAACCGCTTTCCGACCAAGACTTGGAACAGTAAAGGTCTGCAAGACTCCGCTAGTGCCCGTCGCTGGTGTTAGACAAGACTCGACGGCCGAAGTCGACGGAGTCGTGTTTGATCCCACCTGCGTCGAATCTTTAACCACCGGAAGCCACGGTGCAGCTGATGCTTCCACTCTACCGCCGGTATGTATGTTCCCTCTAAGCCTCGAGAAGTTTATTGAAGTTCTCCGCCCTTCTTGAGGCGAGAACCTGCCTCTCCGCAGGCCGTGGGAGTGTACATAAAACTAGCTGCTGCTGGTGGTGGCTGTGGTGGGGTGTGAGAGAGAGGGAGCCCTGAGGCTGAGTAGATGGAACTGAGACGGCGCCGGAATAGAAAAGATGTGAGGGGAACTCATCTTCCTTCAGGGGGAGGATGATGGTGAAGCCAAGACGCCATTTCGTCTTCTCGGATGAAAAGATTCTGTTGATTATGAGTGTGGAGAGGCTGAGTCGGAGGCTGAGGCTGAGGCTGAGGCTGAGGAAGGGGAGCATTTCCTTCTCCACCGCCGTCGCCGCTGCCACTTCCGCGGAGAATGGGAGGAGGAGTAGAGGGTCTCTGTGTCTGCTGCTTCTAACAAACATGGCCGCTCTTCCATAAGAGCTCCACTATATCATCTTCAGCCTAACAAGAAAAAAATACAAAACCCTAAGTTCATGTTTCCTTCTTTATGGACAGAACAAGAGACAAGCAAGAGGGGAACTTACATGATGACTGTTTCTTAAGGGGAGACTAATTTCGAGGAGGAGGAAGAAAGAAGAAGTAGAAGTAGAATCATGGTCGGATCCAAAGTGGGGAACAGAACTGGTTCATATCTTAAGATATAATAAAGACACACACAAAATAAAATCTCTGAGAGAAGCCCAGAAGCTCTTATTGGAAATTTGTGACATCGTATGTACTATTTATATTATTATATTTCTATTAAAAATTAGTTTGAACAAAGGAATACCAGTTTGTAGTCGCGGTTTCACTTTTGGTTTAGGTCATAAAACTCCAAGAAAACACCCAGAGAACAGAAAAGAAAATCATGTAGAAAACTGAGATTTTTTTTTTTAAATTATATTTTTGTGGACTATAGTGTGTTTGGGTCAATCCTTTGAATTATTTTTCTTCTATTGATTTCCTGTCTGTTTTTTTGCTCATGTCTGAACGTTCACTCCGAATTTTGTGCTTGTTATTATTACACAAGTGGTGTGATGCTTCCAAAAAACAGTACACAAGTAGTGTGCTTCTCTCTCTTCTCTCTATCTTCTATGCCCAGGAAGTGAGTGTATCCGTGCGTGCTGGCGACATTTACGATTACGTCGTCCCTTCCACGTAAGCCCCCTTCTTTTTTGTCTCTATGCTTTGGTCCCTTTCATCTCTTTTGTTGGGCCCCACACTGGACTAAATAATATTTTTTCATATGAGAACAAACAAGCTAAGTAGTATTTGTCAGAGCATCAGCATCAAAGAGAAACTATGTATGTTTCTTAAAAAATAATAAAATAATAACAATTACTTTTATAATTATATTTATTTATTTTTAATATTTAACCAACAAATGAGTTACATCTGTAGAAACGTTTTACTGTTATATTGAAAGTTACCTTAACGACGAGACGCTTCTCATATTTTTCTGACAATCTCTTTCTTACCTTACTTAATTTATTAATTTTTTATAGAAAGAAACTCACGTAAAAAGTAACACACTGCGAGTGCTCAAACGCATTTCACAAACTTAAACGTTCAAGTAAAGAATCTGGATGAATCTAGGGAATCAAGAATCTGGTAAGGAACATTTTTTTATTGCTCAATCTTTGTTTTCGTTTTTCTTTACATTTTGTTTGCTTGATATGAGAATCTTGAAATTGCGAAAGTTCAGATAATATATTAATTATCCATTTTGATGTTGAAAATGATTGATGCTCCTTATCTAACAAAATGATACAGTGAGTTATGCAATCTTCAAAAGGAGAAAGACTCGAGAGTCCAAGCTTTACGTTTAGCCAATGGAGAGTTTCATGTCTACTCATTATAGCTTGTGTAACATGTCATTACTGGAAACTACATTTTGTTGTAATCCTATTGCGTTGAAATTTATAGGATGAATGTTTAGTCGAATTTGTAGTCAGCAACTTATGATTGACTAATAAGTAATGAACGCTGAGAGTTTTTACTTGTCATTCGTTTCAATGTCTCAAATAGTTCTAGATAAACTGTTTTCTAAATAGTTCAAAGAATCAACGATATAATCTTGTATGGATAAACAAGATTATGGGTGCGCAACTGTTTATTGTCAATATCATCTCATGTCAGTTGTTGTCATGGCATGATTAATCTCTCTCTAAATGTTTTTGCCATATCACTTTCAACAAAAAAAATGAAAATAGTTTGACCAGAAAAAAAATTAGTGTTTGGAATTCAAACACAAACAAAAATTGATTTTTAAAAAGTCCTTAACCACATATTGGAGATAAGGGATGTATACAAAACAAAAAAAAGAATAGAAAACTGTGGACTGATAGAAACTTCACAACAAAGGAAATAAGGAGAAAAAAAACACCATTTTGTGGGTTTAGTTTCTTTAGTTTACTCAAAGTTCAGAGAAACACCTAGAGAGCTAAAGTAGAAACGTAACAGTCGAAAAAAATTACATTGGTTAAGATTCATATCGCTAAAAAATACTTTCTTTTATTTAAGTTTTCTTGTTTTTCTTTGTTTTGTCTGATTTTCCTTACAAATGTTGTTTGCTTCAGGTAACACCTCTCTATTTTATCTCTCACGGCAGAAAGCTAAGTAAGCTGTCCATGTGTCTATTACTTTTTGTATTCACAATGATTTTAATCACTCTCTACATAACATTTTGTATTATCTTGTCTCTTTCCATGTTGATCTGGTTGATGGCAACACTTGACATAAACAAAAGCATCCAAAAACATACAATATTTTTTTAGCTTTGTTCACCCAAGGAGACATAGTTAGCCTACGGCCCATTCTTTCTGTCAATATCAATCAGATATCGGCTTTTTTTGCCGGACTTTTTTGGTTTTTTGTTGGGACACTTAACCACAAGCCAAGGAAATGTCCAAATACATTACTTTATATAACAACAAAAATTTAAGAGCGTGAAAATTAGGTGTGTATTATGATGCCGTTTTGGCCGTTTTTTTTTTTTTTTTTTTTTTTTTTTTTTTTTTTTTTTTTTTTTTTTTTTTTTTTTTTTTTTTTTTTTTTTTTTTTTTTTTTTTTTGTTTTTTTTTTTTTTTTTTTTTTTTTTTTTATGGTTCGGAACCGGTGTTTGGTTTTTTTTTTTATTTTTACCTTTTTTTTTTTTTTTTTTTTGTTTTTTTTTTTTTTTTTTGGCACGAGAGCGGCATTTTTTTTTTTTTTTTTTAAAATTGTTTTTTTTTTTTTTTTTTTTTTTTTTTTTTTGTTTTTTTTTTTTTTTTTTTTTTTTTTTTTTTTTTTTTTTTTTTTTTTTTTTGTTTTTTTTTTTTTTTTTTTTTTTTTTTTTTTTTTTTTTTTTTTTTTTTTTTTTTTTTTTTTATTTTTTTTTTTTTTCGTTTTTTTTTTTTTTTTTTTTTTTTTGTTTTTTTTTTTTTTTTTTTTTTTTTTTTTTTTCTTTTTTTTTTTTTTTATTTTTTTTTTTTTTTTTTTTTTTTTTTTTTTTTTTTTTTATTTTTTTTTTTTTTTTTTTTATTTTTTTTTTTTTTTTATTTTTTATTTTTTTTTTTTTTTTTGAAGCATATCGTGTGTTTTTTTATTTTAATTGGATGGAGTTTGGTTTTTTCGGTTATGAGATCCACAAAATATCATAAGAGCATAAAGAACACATGGGTCTTTGCTTCACAGTGATGTTGCACAACTTATCATTTCGGGTCACTTGAAAAACGACTTTACGATTTAGCATGAGAAGCGCAATTTAACAGTCACAATAAGAAATCAGGTGTCTAAGATATCCACTCTTTTGGCCACACTCATATGTGAAAGATTACTTTTTAGGACACGCGCGATTTTGATTCATCCACATTAGTGCTGTCACATAAACTTTCATAGGCAACATCTCCATACAATAATGAATAAAGCCAAGTTGATCTTTATTTTTAATTTTGAATTATCAGGAGGTTCAGGTCAAAAGTCGCTAATCCCCAGCCGAAATCACATCATGTAATATTTGTTTCGTCCGGCAGCGATAACTCGAACTGGGGACCTCTGAACAATGACCAGGATCTTTCCAGTTGAGTTTAATAACCTCTTGTAAGTTGATCTTTTAAAGTTTAACGAGTTTGCGGTTTGGTGTGATATACTATTATGGATCTGAAATTTAGCAAATTTATTTAAACTCTAGTAAAAATGTGAAGGAAATTAACCACGGCAAGTTGAACAACCTACAGGATCATAGAGAAACAAAGACTTTGCCCTTTGAGATAACTATACTAGGCGCATTGTTTGGTCATAGAGCATGGTGTCCAGTTAGAATCGGAATCTCTATTTATTATAAAATGAATGGAACTAATAAACAACATATGATAATTGATGTAGTAATGCAAAAATCAATAGATATAGGTTAAGATGTAACATTTGCATATTAGACATCGTGTGGTCGACGTATACTTGAAAAGATATGCTTCTTAATAAATTGTATTCTGGAATCTAACGTCCCATGATCGTGCTAGGTTCATGGGATGTCATGTACTCAAGAACAGTCATGCATCTGTTGGACGATGAGTCGGTGCTCTCTTGTGGGGTGAAAAGGTCGCCAAATGCGATAGACGTTACGGTCAGGAATAAGTCGACAATGGGTCAAACACCTTGCCCGTTGTATGCTCCTTGTCGCAACACGCTACTTGGATTCACGAAAACCTATGAAAATTTGATCAACTAGGTCATGAAATGTACTCTGGCTATTCCAAAGGTTAATTAATTTCAAACATTGAAGGGAGTACTTCACAAATCCTACTGGCGGATCGTTGATGGAAATCTGCGTTCATATTGAACGCATTAGCGCAATGAAAACATCAAGAGCCAATTTTGACGTGTTAAGTCCTTGAAGGCATTTGATTCCAAAGGGATACAATATCGTGGCAGCAATGTTGGCTGCGGTGCACAGCTTCCATTTGCGGCTTTCGGATGAAGCAATGTGTGCGCGCGGTTAGCAGACGCCACGTCTGTACCCGTAACCATGACCCTTCTCGCTCCCAACCATAGTAATCTGTTCACCAAATAGAGAGTGAAAAAGAATAGGAAATGGGACGCAATAATATTCTAAGCTAGCGTGTAACCCAGACAAATGTATATGTATACATGATGTAGTTATTCTTGTATTCGGGAGATGAGAAAGCTGGCTAAATTCGCTGAGAGATTGATTGTCGGGACCTCTTAAAAGAGAATGGCAAGAAGCCTAGTTTGTTGACGAATCGTTGCACGCGAAGACGGTCATGAGGAAAGAGCTCCATTTACAGAGGTGTTGTGTTTTGGTCTGAACCTATAATCTCCTTCACTCTTCTCATTTGATGACTCTTGGAACAGCTTCGATTGTCTACCGATACATTAGTATGTTCAACTACATTATTTTTTCCACATCAAGAAGAAGAAAATATATTAGATTTGGATCCAGACATAGTGTTGTTCTTTTATTAATAATCAATGTTATACTAATCAGCTGATATTATACATTTTTTTTTATTATTAGTTGAATTGTAATTATAAATTAATTTTATCATGTTTTTGTTTATAAACTGATATAAATATGTTTTTTTGATATATACGCCAATCATAGACGTTATCTATTAAAAACGGAATGATTATTAAGGAAAGAGTTGTTAGGGGATTTTTCAATGTTTTTCAAAAATCAGACATGACAAAATCGTAATTAAATGAATCACATGAGCGAATTGGTTGGAGGAGAAATGTTGCCTTATGGGTTATGAACATAAGCAGAAGAAACGTATATGTAGCATCTTTCTGAAAAAAAACTTCAAGGTTGTCCTAAGCATTTCTCTTTTATTTAGTCTTTAATATGTTGAAAGATTATCTATCTCTATGAATCTTTATTTCTCAGAAACATTCATAGCTTACTACATCATCGAAATAGATACATATGAACGCGAGTTTTGTCAGTCGAAATATATTGTGACAGATGACTTAAACTGTAACACCGGTTGTCGTAAGGATTCCGATGCCGGCAGAGGCAGAATTAAGCTCGCTGAGATAAGATTATCTCACGGTGAAGCTCAGGGCTAAGGATTGGTATGTTGACATCAGATCGAATTGTGCTACCAGGTAAAACCAAGCAAAGATCACTTTGTTATCTCTAAATATGTGAAATAAATGGGAATAAGATAACCAAATGTGCATTCTGATGATTGGTCAGGGAAGGTGTTTGCGTTGGAAGTGAAAGAAAGAAACTGCCGTTCGGGACGACGGTCGGATAATCTTTCATAAGGGGAGAGTCGGCACGAGCGGAGGATGACTGAGTCTAAGTTGGTTATTTACGGACTGTCCACGAGTGAGTCGCAAAAGACGAGAGAAACGTCGTGCTGTTTTGTTGTTAGGCGCAGGAATATTCGTTACGGCAATACGATGTTAGGAGAGAAGTGTGGACAGATGTAAACCGCGAACCCTTTTGTGTGTATTAATTGTAATATATGAAGAGTTTTAAAAGATGACTTGAGTCTGTTCTGTTGGTTATATAAATGGGAAAAGTATGTATTAATGGTTAACTTTTAGGTGGTGGTTGTACTGTATAAATGTTGTCGTTGTAGTGGGATTGATCTACTTAGGTAGAAACACAAAGCTGTTTCTAATTAAAGAGATTAAACATGGTGGAGATGCAATAATCATCTCAATCGGTAATAATAGGTATTGATGTACTGTTATGGTTAACAATACACATATAGTTTGTAAAGTGCAGTAATCGTTGAATTATAATGTAAACACGTATGATTATGGTTTTGAAGAGATGAACATTGTTTTTATACGGTTTTACGTTGAAAGTGCCAATACCAAAGACGTATATATCTAGGGTGTGGAACTACCCTACACACGCTTATAAGGTGGTGTAACCTTCTACATAATGGCTTAGCCAAAAGTTGTATGAATGTTTAGTGTGCACAATCTTTAGTTTATAACACGGACCAATCAATACTTACTTTAGAGCCTAATCAGAACTGAATCCAATTAACACTACAGAGAAATAGAGAAATTTCAAGGGCAAATGCCGTTGGAAATGGTCAGAATAGTTTGGTTCTGCGGATTTCCGACCGGATTCGACGCAATTCTATTTCGTCAGAAATTTTCATTCGTTAGAAAACCGTCGAAATTTCAACCGTTTTTTGACGGATTTTTTTCGATTGGAAATTTTTGACGGATAATTAATCTATCAAATTTTGAACGGATGTATCCTCAAAATTTTTTGACCCGAATGACCGTCAAGAATTTTGACGGAATAACCGTCAAAATTAAATTTTTACAAATAAAATTCAAAAATCATCAAAATTTAATAAATTTAAAATTAAAACTTAAATTTAAGATAAATTATAATTAAAATATGAATTTAATTAAAATTTCAAATGTCATAATTAAACATTTTGGAATCATAATTAAAATATTTAAGTTATTACAAGGAAAACATTTAAAATACATAATTAATTGAAAAATGTGCTGGGGAACAACTATTCTTTGCGCGGCGACACGGCGGGAAACCAACTCAGAGATGTTGCGATGAGAATGAACAGAGAGAAATGATAAAACCTAGAGCACAAAAAAACAATGAATAAGAACAAATTAATAACCAATCCAAAACATAATAATGTTATAGAACATATACAACATAATAACAACATTAAGAACATAAAACATTATATATATCTATATATTAAAAACGAAACATTATACCTTATATAAAAACATTTTTAAAAACAATTAAAAACTATAAAGAGATAAAAGCGTTTTAAAAACATTAAAATTACAAATATATACATATATATTTAATAAAACGTTTTAAAAACTAAAAATACTATACAGACATAGCACAAAAAATAATATATATATTTAAAACATTTATAATAAAATATGTAAATATTTAAAAAACGATTTAATATATAGTATATATTTTACAAGCATTTTTAAAAAAAACTATCAACATACATATACGATCTTGCAAAACGTTTATCAATACCTAATTATACTAGATACTAAATATAATTACTCAATGACAAATTCTTTAATTATAAACATAAACTAAAAAAAACTTACAGAGAATAAGCTTTAATCAATGGAGAGAGACATGGGGAGAAGGGAGTGTATTGGCGAAGGTAATTAAGGGGAGGAGGACACTAGGGGTAAATGGCCTGTGTGTTATATATATCAAAATTTCTGACCGAAAAGTTGGATTGGCGAAATCGGTTGGAATTCTGACAGAAAAGTATCCGTC